>JBAIAA010001578.1:0-64226 GCA_037893245.1 Crossaster papposus
TATTTAACTCGAGGGCTTGTTCCCACATCATGTGTTTATTTCTTATGCACACTTCTTTCCCTTTACATATTTCTTATGCACACTTCTTTCCCATTACATATTTCTTATGTACACTTCTTTCCCTTTACATATTTCTTATGCACACTTCTTTCCCTTTACATATTTCTTATGCACACTTCTTTCCCTTTACATATTTCTTATGCACACTTCTTTCCCTTTACATATTTCTTATGCACACTTCTTTCCCTTTACATATTTCTTATGCACACTTCTTTCCCTTTACATATTTCTTATGCACACTTCTTTCCCTTTACATATTTCTTATGCACACTTCTTTCCCTTTACATATTTCTTATGCACACTTCTTTCCCTTTACATATTTCTTATGCACACATCTTTCCCTTTACATATTTCTTATGCACACTTAGTTCCCTTTACATATTTCTTATTCACACTTCTTTCCCTTTACATATTTCTTATGCACACTTCTTTCCCTTTACATATTTCTTATGCACACTTCTTTCCCTTTACATATTTCTTATGCACACTTCTTTCCCTTTACATATTTAACTCGAGGGCTTGTTCCCACATCATGTGTTTATTTCTTATGCACACTTCTTTCCCTTTACATATTTCTTATGCACACTTCTTTCCCTTTACATATTTCTTATGCACACTTCTTTCCCTTTTCATATTTCTTATGCACACTTCTTTCCCTTTACATATTTCTTATGCACACTTCTTTCCCTTTACATATTTCTTATGCACACTTCTTTCCCTTTACATATTTCTTATGCACACTTCTTTCCCTTTACATATTTCTTATGCACACTTCTTTCCCTTTACATATTTCTTATGCACACTTCTTTCCCTTTACATATTTCTTATGCACACTTCTTTCCCTTTACATATTTCTTATGCACACTTCTTTCCCTTTACATATTTCTTATGCACACTTCTTTCCCTTTACATATTTCTTATGCACACTTCTTTCCCTTTACATATTTCTTATGCACACTTCTTTCCCTTTACATATTTCTTATGCACACTTCTTTCCCTTTACATATTTCTTATGCACTCTTCTTTCCCTTTACATATTTCTTATGCACACTTCTTTCCCTTTACATATTTCTTATGCACACTTCTTTCCCTTTACATATTTCTTATGCACACTTCTTTCCCTTTACATATTTCTTATGCACACTTCTTTCCCTTTACATATTTCTTATGCACACTTCTTTCCCTTTACATATTTCTTATGCACACTTCTTTCCCTTTACATATTTCTTATGCACACATCTTTCCCTTTACATATTTCTTATGCACACTTAGTTCCCTTTACATATTTCTTATTCACACTTCTTTCCCTTTACATATTTCTTATGCACACTTCTTTCCCTTTACATATTTCTTATGCACACTTCTTTCCCTTTACATATTTCTTATGCACACTTCTTTCCCTTTACATATTTAACTCGAGGGCTTGTTCCCACATCATGTGTTTATTTCTTATGCACACTTCTTTCCCTTTACATATTTCTTATGCACACTTCTTTCCCTTTACATATTTCTTATGCACACTTCTTTCCCTTTACATATTTCTTATGCACACTTCTTTCCCTTTACATATTTCTTATGCACACTTCTTTCCCTTTACATATTTCTTATGCACACTTCTTTCCCTTTACATATTTCTTATGCACACTTCTTTCCCTTTACATATTTCTTATGCACACTTCTTTCCCTTTACATATTTCTTATGCACACTTCTTTCCCTTTACATATTTCTTATGCACACTTCTTTCCCTTTACATATTTCTTATGCACACTTCTTTCCCTTTACATATTTCTTATGCACACTTCTTTCCCTTTACATATTTCTTATGCACACTTCTTTCCCTTTACATATTTCTTATGCACACTTCTTTCCCTTTACATATTTCTTATGCACACTTCTTTCCCTTTACATATTTCTTATGCACACTTCTTTCCCTTTACATATTTATTATGCACACTTCTTTCCCTTTACATATTTCTTATGCACACTTCTTTCCCTTTACATATTTCTTATGCACACTTCTTTCCCTTTACATATTTCTTATGCACACTTCTTTCCCTTTACATATTTCTTATGCACACTTCTTTCCCTTTACATATTTCTTATGCACACTTCTTTCCCTTTACATATTTCTTATGCACACTTCTTTCCCTTTACATATTTAACTCGAGGGCTTGTTCCCACATCATGTGTTTATTTCTTATGCACACTTCTTTCCCTTTACATATTTCTTATGCACACTTCTTTCCCATTACATATTTCTTATGTACACTTCTTTCCCTTTACATATTTCTTATGCACACTTCTTTCCCTTTACATATTTCTTATGCACACTTCTTTCCCTTTACATATTTCTTATGCACACTTCTTTCCCTTTACATATTTCTTATGCACACTTCTTTCCCTTTACATATTTCTTATGCACACTTCTTTCCCTTTACATATTTCTTATGCACACTTCTTTCCCTTTACATATTTCTTATGCACACTTCTTTCCCTTTACATATTTCTTATGCACACTTCTTTCCCTTTACATATTTCTTATGCACACATCTTTCCCTTTACATATTTCTTATGCACACTTAGTTCCCTTTACATATTTCTTATTCACACTTCTTTCCCTTTACATATTTCTTATGCACACTTCTTTCCCTTTACATATTTCTTATGCACACTTCTTTCCCTTTACATATTTCTTATGCACACTTCTTTCCCTTTACATATTTAACTCGAGGGCTTGTTCCCACATCATGTGTTTATTTCTTATGCACACTTCTTTCCCTTTACATATTTCTTATGCACACTTCTTTCCCTTTACATATTTCTTATGCACACTTCTTTCCCTTTTCATATTTCTTATGCACACTTCTTTCCCTTTACATATTTCTTATGCACACTTCTTTCCCTTTACATATTTCTTATGCACACTTCTTTCCCTTTACATATTTCTTATGCACACTTCTTTCCCTTTACATATTTCTTATGCACACTTCTTTCCCTTTACATATTTCTTATGCACACTTCTTTCCCTTTACATATTTCTTATGCACACTTCTTTCCCTTTACATATTTCTTATGCACACTTCTTTCCCTTTACATATTTCTTATGCACACTTCTTTCCCTTTACATATTTCTTATGCACACTTCTTTCCCTTTACATATTTCTTATGCACACTTCTTTCCCTTTACATATTTCTTATGCACACTTCTTTCCCTTTACATATTTCTTATGCACTCTTCTTTCCCTTTACATATTTCTTATGCACACTTCTTTCCCTTTACATATTTCTTATGCACACTTCTTTCCCTTTACATATTTCTTATGCACACTTCTTTTCCTTTCCATATTTCTTATGCACACTTCTTTCCCTTTACATATTTCTTATGCACACTTCTTTCCCTTTACATATTTCTTATGCACACTTCTTTCCCTTTACATATTTCTTATGCACACTTCTTTCCCTTTACATATTTCTTATGCACACTTCTTTCCCTTTACATATTTCTTATGCACACTTCTTTCCCTTTACATATTTCTTATGCACACTTCTTTCCCTTTACATATTTCTTATTCACACTTCTTTTCCTTTACATATTTCTTATGCACACTTCTTTCCCTTTACATATTTCTTATGCACACTTCTTTCCCTTTACATATTTCTTATGCACACTTCTTTCCCTTTACATATTTCTTATGCACACTTCTTTCCCTTTACATATTTCTTATGCACACTTCTTTCCCTTTTCATATTTCTTATGCACACTTCTTTCCCTTTACATATTTCTTATGCACACTTCTTTCCCTTTACATATTTCTTATGCACACTTCTTTCCCTTTACATATTTCTTATGCACACTTCTTTCCCTTTACATATTTCTTATGCACACTTCTTTCCCTTTACATATTTCTTATGCACACTTCTTTCCCTTTACATATTTCTTATGCACACTTCTTTCCCTTTACATATTTCTTATGCACACTTCTTTCCCTTTACATATTTCTTATGCACACTTCTTTCCCTTTACATATTTCTTATGCACACTTCTTTCCCTTTACATATTTCTTATGCACACTTCTTTCCCTTTACATATTTCTTATGCACACTTCTTTCCCTTTACATATTTCTTATGCACACTTCTTTCCCTTTACATATTTCTTATGCACACTTCTTTCCCTTTACATATTTCTTATGCACACTTCTTTCCCTTTACATATTTCTTATGCACACTTCTTTCCCTTTACATATTTCTTATGCACACTTCTTTCCCTTTACATATTTCTTATGCACACTTCTTTCCCTTTACATATTTCTTATGCACACTTCTTTCCCTTACATATTTCTTATGCACACTTCTTTCCCTTTACATATTTCTTATGCACACTTCTTTCCCTTTACATATTTCTTATGCACACTTCTTTCCCTTTACATATTTCTTATGCACACTTCTTTCCCTTTACATATTTCTTATGCACACTTCTTTCCCTTTACATATTTCTTATGCACACTTCTTTCCCTTTACATATTTAACTCGAGGGCTTGTTCCCACATCATGTGTTTATTTCGTATGCACACTTCTTTCCCTTTACATATTTAACTCGAGGGCTTGTTCCCACATCATGTGTTTATTTCTTATGCACACTTCTTTCCCTTTACATATTTCTTATGCACACTTCTTTCCCTTTACATATTTCTTATGCACACTTCTTTCCCTTTACATATTTCTTATGCACACTTCTTTCCCTTTACATATTTCTTATGCACACTTCTTTCCCTTTACATATTTCTTATGCACACTTCTTTCCCTTTACATATTTCTTATGCACACTTCTTTCCCTTTACATATTTCTTATGCACACTTCTTTCCCTTTACATATTTCTTATGCACACTTCTTTCCCTTTAAATATTTCTTATGCACACTTCTTTCCCTTTACATATTTCTTATGCACACTTCTTTCCCTTTACATATTGCTTATGCACACTTCTTTCCCTTTACATATTTCTTATGCACACTTCTTTCCCTTTACATATTTCTTATGCACACTTCTTTCCCTTTACATATTTCTTATGCACACTTCTTTCCCTTTACATATTTCTTATGCACAATTCTTTCCCTTTACATATTTCTTATGCACACTTCTTTCCCTTTACATATTTCTTATGCACACTTCTTTCCCTTTACATATTTCTTATGCACACTTCTTTCCCTTTACATATTTCTTATGCACACTTCTTTCCCTTTACATATTTCTTATGCACACTTCTTTCCCTTTACATATTTCTTATGCACACTTCTTTCCCTTTACATATTTATTATGCACACTTCTTTCCCTTTACATATTTCTTATGCACACTTCTTTCCCTTTACATATTTCTTATGCACACTTCTTTCCCTTTACATATTTCTTATGCACACTTCTTTCCCTTTACATATTTCTTATGCACACTTCTTTCCCTTTACATATTTCTTATGCACACTTCTTTCCCTTTACATATTTAACTCGAGGGCTTGTTCCCACATCATGTGTTTATTTCTTATGCACACTTCTTTCACTTTACATATTTCTTATGCACACTTCTTTCCCATTACATATTTCTTATGCACACTTCTTTCCCTTTACATATTTCTTATGCACACTTCTTTCCCTTTACATATTTCTTATGCACACTTCTTTCCCTTTACATATTTCTTATGCACACTTCTTTCCCTTTACATATTTCTTATGCACACTTCTTTCCCTTTACATATTTCTTATGCACACTTCTTTCCCTTTACATATTTCTTATGCACACTTCTTTCCCTTTACATATTTCTTATGCACACTTCTTTCCCTTTACATATTTCTTATGCACACTTCTTTCCCTTTACATATTTCTTATGCACACATCTTTCCCTTTACATATTTCTTATGCACACTTAGTTCCCTTTACATATTTCTTATTCACACTTCTTTCCCTTTACATATTTCTTATGCACACTTCTTTCCCTTTACATATTTCTTATGCACACTTCTTTCCCTTTACATATTTCTTATGCACACTTCTTTCCCTTTACATATTTAACTCGAGGGCTTGTTCCCACATCATGTGTTTATTTCTTATGCACACTTCTTTCCCTTTACATATTTCTTATGCACACTTCTTTCCCTTTACATATTTCTTATGCACACTTCTTTCCCTTTACATATTTCTTATGCACACTTCTTTCCCTTTACATATTTAACTCGAGGGCTTGTTCCCACATCATGTGTTTATTTCTTATGCACACTTCTTTCCCTTTACATATTTCTTATGCACACTTCTTTCCCTTTACATATTTCTTATGCACACTTCTTTCCCTTTACATATTTCTTATGCACACTTCTTTCCCTTTACATATTTCTTATGCACACTTCTTTCCCTTTACATATTTCTTATGCACACTTCTTTCCCTTTACATATTTCTTATGCACACTTCTTTCCCTTAACATATTTAACTCGAGGGCTTGTTCCCACATCATGTGTTTATTTCTTATGCACACTTCTTTCCCTTTACATATTTCTTATGCACACTTCTTTCCCTTTACATATTTCTTATGCACACTTCTTTCCCTTTACATATTTCTTATGCACACTTCTTTCCCTTTACATATTTCTTATGCACACTTCTTTCCCTTTACATATTTCTTATGCACACTTCTTTCCCTTTACATATTTCTTATGCACACTTATTTCCCTTTACATATTTCTTATGCACACTTCTTTCCCTTTACATATTTCTTATGCACACTTCTTTCCCTTTACATATTTCTTATGCACACTTCTTTCCCTTTACATATTTAACTCGAGGGCTTGTTCCCACATCATGTGTTTATTTCTTATGCACACTTCTTTCCCTTTACATATTTCTTATGCACACTTCTTTCCCTTTACATATTTCTTATGCACACTTCTTTCCCTTTACATATTTCTTATGCACACTTCTTTCCCTTTACATATTTCTTATGCACACTTCTTTCCCTTTACATATTTCTTATGCACACTTCTTTCCCTTTACATATTTCTTATGCACACTTCTTTCCCTTTACATATTTCTTATGCACACTTCTTTCCCTTTACATATTTAACTCGAGGGATTGTTCCCACATCATGTGTTTATTTCTTATGCACACTTCTTTCCCTTTACATATTTCTTATGCACACTTCTTTCCCTTTACATATTTCTTATGCACACTTCTTTCCCTTTACATATTTCTTATGCACACTTCTTTCCCTTTACATATTTCTTATGCACACTTCTTTTCCTTTACATATTTCTTATGCACACTTCTTTCCCTTTACATATTTCTTATGCACACTTCTTTCCCTTTACATATTTATTATGCACACTTCTTTCCCTTTACATATTTCTTATGCACACTTCTTTCCCTTTACATATTTCTTATGCACACTTCTTTCCCTTTACATATTTATTATGCACACTTCTTTCCGTTTACATATTTCTTATGCACACTTCTTTCCCTTTACATATTTCTTATGCACACTTCTTTCCCTTTACATATTTCTTATGCACACTTCTTTCCCTTTACATATTTCTTATGCACACTTCTTTCCCTTTACATATTTCTTATGCACACTTCTTTCCCTTTACATATTTCTTATGCACACTTCTTTCCCTTTACATATTTCTTATGCACACTTCTTTCCCTTTACATATTTCTTATGCACACTTCTTTCCCTTTACATATTTCTTATGCACACTTCTTTCCCTTTACATATTTCTTATGCACACTTCTTTCCCTTTACATATTTCTTATGCACACTTCTTTCCCTTTACATATTTCTTATGCACGATGCTTTCCCTTTACATATTTCTTATGCACACTTCTTTCCCTTTACATATTTCTTATGCACACTTCTTTCCATTTACATATTTCTTATGCACACTTCTTTCCCTTTACATATTTCTTATGCACACTTCTTTCCCTTTACATATTTCTTATGCACACTTCTTTCCCTTTACATATTTCTTATGCACACTTCTTTCCCTTTACATATTTCTTATGCACACTTCTTTCCCTTTACATATTTCTTATGCACACTTCTTTCCCTTTACATATTTCTTATGCACACTTCTTTCCCTTTACATATTTCTTATGCACACTTCTTTCCCTTTACATATTTCTTATGCACACTTCTTTCCCTTTACATATTTCTTATGCACACTTCTTTCCCTTTACATATTTCTTATGCACACTTCTTTCCCTTTACATATTTCTTATGCACACTTCTTTCCCTTTACATATTTCTTATGCACACTTCTTTCCCTTTACATATTTCTTATGCACACTTCTTTCCCTTTACATATTTCTTATGCACACTTCTTTCCCTTTACATATTTCGTATGCACACTTCTTTCCCTTTACATATTTCTTATGCACACTTCTTTCCCTTTACATATTTCTTATGCACACTTCTTTCCCTTTACATATTTCTTATGCACACTTCTTTCCCTTTACATATTTCTTATGCACACTTCTTTCCCTTTATATATTTCTTATGCACACTTCTTTCCCTTTACATATTTCGTATGCACACTTCTTTCCCTTTACATATTTCTTATGCACACTTCTTTCCCTTTACATATTTCTTATGCACACTTCTTTCCCTTTACATATTTCTTATGCACACTTCTTTACCTTTACATATTTCTTATGCACACTTCTTTCCCTTTACATATTTCTTATGCACACTTCTTTCCCTTTACATATTTCTTATGCACACTTATTTCCCTTTACATATTTCTTATGCACACTTCTTTCCCTTTACATATTTCTTATGCACACTTCTTTCCCTTTACATATTTCTTATGCACACTTCTTTCCCTTTACATATTTCTTATGCACACTTCTTTCCCTTTACATATTTATTATGCACACTTCTTTCCCTTTACATATTTCTTATGCACACTTCTTTCCCTTTACATATTTCTTATGCACACTTCTTTCCCTTTACATATTTCTTATGCACACTTCTTTCCCTTTACATATTTCTTATGCACACTTCTTTCCCTTTACATATTTCACTCGAGGGCTTGTTCCCACATCATGTGTTTATTTCTTATGCACACTTCTTTCCCTTTACATATTTAACTCGAGGGCTTGTTCCCACATCATGTGTTTATTTCTTATGCACACTTCTTTCCCTTTACATATTTCTTATGCACACTTCTTTCCCTTTACATATTTCTTATGCACACTTCTTTCCCTTTACATATTTCTTATGCACACTTCTTTCCCTTTACATATTTCTTTTGCACACTTCTTTCCCTTTACATATTTCTTATGCACACTTCTTTCCCTTTACATATTTCTTATGCACACTTCTTTCCCTTTACATATTTCTTATGCACACTTCTTTCCCTTTACATATTTCTTATGCACACTTCTTTCCCTTTACATATTTAACTCGAGGGCTTGTTCCCACATCATGTGTTTATTTCTTATGCACACTTCTTTCCCTTTACATATTTCTTATGCACACTTCTTTCCCTTTACATATTTCTTATGCACACTTCTTTCCCTTTACATATTCCTTATGCACACTTCTTTCCCTTTACATATTTCTTATGCACACTTCTTTCCCTTTACATATTTCTTATGCACACTTCTTTCCCTTTACATATTTCTTATGCACACTTCTTTCCCTTTACATATTTCTTATGCACACTTCTTTCCCTTTACATATTTCTTATGCACACTTCTTTCCCTTTACATATTTCTTATGCACACTTCTTTCCCTTTACATATTTCTTATGCACACTTCTTTCCCTTTACATATTTCTTATGCACACTTCTTTCCCTTTACATATTTCTTATGCACACTTCTTTCCCTTTACATATTTCTTATGCACACTTCTTTCCCTTTACATATTTCTTATGCACACTTCTTTCCCTTTACATATTTCTTACGCACACTTCTTTCCCTTTACATATTTCTTATGCACACTTCTTTCCCTTTACATATTTCTTATGCGCACTTCTTTCCCTTTACATATTTCTTATGCACACTTCTTTCCCTTTACATATTTCTTATGCACACTTCTTTCCCTTTACATATTTCTTATGCACACTTCTTTCCCTTTACATATTTCTTATGCACACTTCTTTCCCTTTACATATTTCTTATGCACACTTCTTTCCCTTTACATATTTCTTATGCACACTTCTTTCCCTTTACATATTTCTTATGCACACTTCTTTCCCTTTACATATTTCTTATGCACACTTCTTTCCCTTTACATATTTCTTATGCACACTTCTTTCCCTTTACATATTTCTTATGCACACTTCTTTCCCTTCACATATTTCTTATGCACACTTTTTTCCCTTTACATATTTCTTATGCACACTTCTTTCCCTTTACATATTTCTTATGCACACTTCTTTCCTTTTACATATTTCTAATGCACACTTCTTTCCCTTTACATATTTCTTTTGCACACTTCTTTCCCTTTACATATTTCTTATGCACACTTCTTTCCCTTTACATATTTCTTATGCACACTTCTTTCCCTTTACATATTTCTTATGCACACTTCTTTCCCTTTACATATTTCACTCGAGGGCTTGTTCCCACATCATGTGTTTATTTCTTATGCACACTTCTTTCCCTTTACATATTTAACTCGAGGGCTTGTTCCCACATCATGTGTTTATTTCTTATGCACACTTCTTTCCCTTTACATATTTCTTATGCACACTTCTTTCCCTTTACATATTTCTTATGCACACTTCTTTCCCTTTACATATTTCTTATGCACACTTCTTTCCCTTTACATATTTCTTTTGCACACTTCTTTCCCTTTACATATTTCTTATGCACACTTCTTTCCCTTTACATATTTCTTATGCACACTTCTTTCCCTTTACATATTTCTTATGCACACTTCTTTCCCTTTACATATTTCTTATGCACACTTCTTTCCCTTTACATATTTAACTCGAGGGCTTGTTCCCACATCATGTGTTTATTTCTTATGCACACTTCTTTCCCTTTACATATTTCTTATGCACACTTCTTTCCCTTTACATATTTCTTATGCACACTTCTTTCCCTTTACATATTCCTTATGCACACTTCTTTCCCTTTACATATTTCTTATGCACACTTCTTTCCCTTTACATATTTCTTATGCACACTTCTTTCCCTTTACATATTTCTTATGCACACTTCTTTCCCTTTACATATTTCTTATGCACACTTCTTTCCCTTTACATATTTCTTATGCACACTTCTTTCCCTTTACATATTTCTTATGCACACTTCTTTCCCTTTACATATTTCTTATGCACACTTCTTTCCCTTTACATATTTCTTATGCACACTTCTTTCCCTTTACATATTTCTTATGCACACTTCTTTCCCTTTACATATTTCTTATGCACACTTCTTTCCCTTTACATATTTCTTATGCACACTTCTTTCCCTTTACATATTTCTTATGCACACTTCTTTCCCTTTACATATTTCTTATGCACACTTCTTTCCCTTTACATATTTCTTATGCACACTTCTTTCCCTTTACATATTTCTTATGCACACTTCTTTCCCTTTACATATTTCTTATGCACACTTCTTTCCCTTTACATATTTCTTATGCACACTTCTTTCCCTTTACATATTTCTTATGCACACTTCTTTCCCTTTACATATTTCTTATGCACACTTCTTTCCCTTTACATATTTCTTATGCACACTTCTTTCCCTTTACATATTTCTTATGCACACTTCTTTCCCTTTACATATTTCTTATGCACACTTCTTTCCCTTTACATATTTCTTATGCACACTTCTTTCCCTTTACATATTTCTTATGCACACTTCTTTCCCTTTACATATTTCTTATGCACACTTCTTTCCCTTTACATATTTCTTATGCACACTTCTTTCCCTTTACATATTTCTTATGCACACTTCTTTCCCTTTACATATTTCTTATGCACACTTCTTTCCCTTTACATATTTCTTATGCACACTTCTTTCCCTTTACATATTTCTTATGCACACTTCTTTCCCTTTACATATTTCTTATGCACACTTCTTTCCCTTTACATATTTCTTATGCACACTTCTTTCCCTTTACATATTTCTTATGCACACTTCTTTCCCTTTACATATTTACTCGAGGCTTGTTCCCACATCATTCTTTATTTCTTATGCACACTTCTTTCCCTTTACATATTTCTTATGCACACTTCTTTCCCTTTACATATTTCTTATGCACACTTCTTTCCCTTTACATATTTCTTATGCACACTTCTTTCCCTTTACATATTTCTTATGCACACTTCTTTCCCTTTACATATTTCTTATGCACACTTCTTTCCCTTTACATATTTCTTATGCACACTTCTTTCCCTTTACATATTTCTTATGCACACTTCTTTCCCTTTACATATTTCTTATGCACACTTCTTTCCCTTTACATATTTCTTATGCACACTTCTTTCCCTTTACATATTTCTTATGCACACTTCTTTCCCTTTACATATTTCTTATGCACACTTCTTTCCCTTTACATATTTCTTATGCACACTTCTTTCCCTTTACATATTTCTTATGCACACTTCTTTCCCTTTACATATTTCTTATGCACACTTCTTTCCCTTTACATATTTCTTATGCACACTTCTTTCCCTTTACATATTTCTTATGCACACTTCTTTCCCTTTACATATTTCTTATGCACACTTCTTTCCCTTTACATATTTCTTATGCACACTTCTTTCCCTTTACATATTTCTTATGCACACTTCTTTCCCTTTACATATTTCTTATGCACACTTCTTTCCCTTTACATATTTCTTATGCACACTTCTTTCCCTTTACATATTTCTTATGCACACTTCTTTCCCTTTACATATTTCTTATGCACACTTCTTTCCCTTTACATATTTCTTATGCACACTTCTTTCCCTTTACATATTTCTTATGCACACTTCTTTCCCTTTACATATTTCTTATGCACACTTCTTTCCCTTTACATATTTCTTATGCACACTTCTTTCCCTTTACATATTTCTTATGCACACTTCTTTCCCTTTACATATTTCTTATGCACACTTCTTTCCCTTTACATATTTCTTATGCACACTTCTTTCCCTTTACATATTTCTTATGCACACTTCTTTCCCTTTACATATTTCTTATGCACACTTCTTTCCCTTTACATATTTCTTATGCACACTTCTTTCCCTTTACATATTTCTTATGCACACTTCTTTCCCTTTACATATTTCTTATGCACACTTCTTTCCCTTTACATATTTCTTATGCACACTTCTTTCCCTTTACATATTTCTTATGCACACTTCTTTCCCTTTACATATTTCTTATGCACACTTCTTTCCCTTTACATATTTCTTATGCACACTTCTTTCCCTTTATTATTTCTTATGCACACTTCTTTCCCTTTACATATTTCGTATGCACACTTCTTTCCCTTTACATATTTCTTATGCACACTTCTTTCCCTTTACATATTTCTTATGCACACTTCTTTCCCTTTACATATTTCTTATGCACACTTCTTTCCCTTTATATATTTCTTATGCACACTTCTTTTCCTTTACATATTTCTTATGCACACTTCTTTCCCTTTACATATTTCTTATGCACACTTCTTTCCCTTTACATATTTCTTATGCACACTTCTTTCCCTTTACATATTTCTTATGCACACTTCTTTCCCTTTACATATTTAACTCGAGGGCTTGTTCCCACATCATGTGTTTATTTCTTATGCACACTTCTTTCCCTTTACATATTTCTTATGCACACTTCTTTCCCTTTACATATTTCTTATGCACACTTCTTTCCCTTTACATATTTCTTATGCACACTTCTTTCCCTTTACATATTTCTTATGCACACTTCTTTCCCTTTACATATTTCTTATGCACACTTCTTTCCCTTTACATATTTCTTATGCACACTTCTTTCCCTTTACATATTTCTTATGCACACTTCGTTCCCTTTACATATTTCTTATGTACACTTCTTTCCCTTTACATATTTCTTATGCACACTTCTTTCGCTTTACATATTTAACTCGAGGGCTTGTTCCCACATCATGTGTTTATTTCTTATGCACACTTCTTTCCCTTTACATATTTCTTATGCACACTTCTTTCCCTTTACATATTTCTTATGCACACTTCTTTCCCTTTACATATTTCTTATGCACACTTCTTTCCCATTACATATTTCGTATGCACACTTCTTTCCCTTTACATATTTCTTATGCACACTTCTTTCCCTTTACATATGTATTATGCACACTTCTTTCCCTTTACATATTTCTTATGCACACTTCTTTCCCTTTACATATTTCTTATGCACACTTCTTTCCCTTTACATATTTCTTATGCACACTTCTTTCCCTTTACATATTTCTTATGCACACTTCTTTCCCTTTACATATTTCTTATGCACACTTCTTTCCCTTTACATATTTATTATGCACACTTCTTTCCCTTTACATATTTATTATGCACACTTCTTTTCCTTTACATATTTCTTATGCACACTTCTTTCCCTTTACATATTTCTTATGCACACTTCTTTCCCATTACATATTTCTTATGCACACTTCTTTCCCTTTATTATTTCTTATGCACACTTCTTTCCCTTTACATATTTCTTATGCACACTTCTTTCCCTTTACATATTTCTTATGCACACTTCTTTCCCTTTACATATTTCTTATGCACACTTCTTTCCCTTTACATATTTCTTATGCACACTTCTTTCCCTTTACATATTTCTTATGCACACTTCTTTCCCTTTACATATTTCTTATGCACACTTCTTTCCCTTTACATATTTCTTATGCACACTTCTTTCCCTTTACATATTTAACTCGAGGGCTTGTTCCCACATCATGTGTTTATTTCTTATGCACACTTCTTTCCCTTTACATATTTCTTATGCACACTTCTTTCCCTTTACATATTTCTTATGCACACTTCTTTCGCTTTACATATTTAACTCGAGGGCTTGTTCCCACATCATGTGTTTATTTCTTATGCACACTTCTTTCCCTTTACATATTTCTTATGCACACTTCTTTCCCTTTACATATTTCTTATGCACACTTCTTTCCCTTTACATATTTCTTATGCACACTTCTTTCCCTTTACATATTTTTTATGCACACTTCTTTCCCTTTACATATTTCTTATGCACACTTCTTTCCCTTTACATATTTCTTATGCACACTTCTTTCCCTTCACATATTTCTTATGCACACTTCTTTCCCTTTACATATTTCTTATGCACACTTCTTTCCCTTTACATATTTCTTATGCACACTTCTTTCCCTTTACATATTTCTTATGCACACTTCTTTCCCTTTACATATTTCTTATGCACACTTCTTTCCCTTTACATATTTCTTATGCACACTTCTTTCCCTTTACATATTTCTTATGCACACTTCTTTCCCTTTACATATTTCTTATGCACACTTCTTTCCCTTTACATATTTCTTATGCACACTTCTTTCCCATTACATATTTCTTATGCACACTTCTTTCCCTTTACATATTTCTTATGCACACTTCTTTCCCTTTACATATTTCTTATGCACACTTCTTTCCCTTTACATATTTCTTATGCACACTTCTTTCCCTTTACATATTTCTTATGCACACTTCTTTCCCTTTACATATTTCTTATGCACACTTCTTTCCCTTTACATATTTATTATGCACACTTCTTTCCCTTTACATATTTATTATGCACACTTCTTTCCCTTTACATATTTCTTATGCACACTTCTTTCCCTTTACATATTTCGTATGCACACTTCTTTCCCTTTACATATTTCTTATGCACACTTCTTTCCCTTTACATATTTCTTATGCACACTTCTTTCCCTTTACATATTTCTTATGCACACTTCTTTCCCTTTACATATTTCTTATGCACACTTCTTTCCTTTTACATATTTCTTATGCACACTTCTTTCCCTTTACATATTTCTTATGCACACTTCTTTCCCTTTACATATTTCTTATGCACACTTCTTTCCCTTTACATATTTCTTATGCACACTTCTTTCCCTTTACATATTTCTTATGCACACTTCTTTCCCTTTACATATTTCTTATGCACACTTCTTTCCCTTTACATATTTCTTATGCACACTTCTTTCCCTTTACATATTTCTTATGCACACTTCTTTCCCTTTACATATTTAACTCGAGGGCTTGTTCCCACATCATGTGTTTATTTCTTATGCACACTTCTTTCCCTTTACAAATTTCTTATGCACACTTCTTTCCCTTTACATATTTCTTATGCACACTTCTTTCCCTTTACATATTTCTTATGCACACTTCTTTCCCTTTACATATTTCTTATGCACACTTCTTTCCCTTTACATATTTCTTATGCACACTTCTTTCCCTTACATATTTCTTATGCACACTTCTTTCCCTTTACATATTTCTTATGCACACTTCTTGCCCTTTACATATTTCTTATGCACACTTTTTTCCCTTTACATATTTCTTATGCACACTTCTTTCCCTTTACATATTTCTTATGCACACTTCTTTCCCTTTACATATTTCTTATGCACACTTCTTTCCCTTTACATATTTCTTATGCACACTTCTTTCCCTTTACATATTTCTTATGCACACTTCTTTCCCTTTACATATTTCTTATGCACACTTCTTTCCCTTTACATATTTCTTATGCACACTTCTTTCCCTTTACATATTTCTTATGCACACTTCTTTCCCTTTACATATTTCTTATGCACACTTCTTTCCCTTTACATATTTCTTATGCACACTTCTTTCCCTTTACATATTTCTTATGCACACTTCTTTCCCTTTACATATTTCTTATGCACACTTCTTTCCATTTACATATTTCTTATGCACACTTCTTTCCCTTTACATATTTCTTATGCACACTTCTTTCCCTTTACATATTTCTTATGCACACTTCTTTCCCTTTACATATTTCTTATGCACACTTCTTTCCCTTTACATATTTCTTATGCACACTTCTTTCCCTTTACATATTTATTATGCACACTTCTTTCCCTTTACATATTTCTTATGCACACTTCTTTCCCTTTACATATTTCTTATGCACACTTCTTTCCCTTTACATATTTCTTATGCACACTTCTTTCCCTTTACATATTTCTTATGCACACTTCTTTCCCTTTACATATTTCTTATGCACACTTCTTTCCCTTTACATATTTCTTATGCACACTTCTTTCCCTTTACATATTTCTTATGCACACTTCTTTCCCTTTACATATTTCTTATGCACACTTCTTTCCCTTTACATATTTCTTATGCACACTTCTTTCCCTTTACATATTTCTTATGCACACTTCTTTCCCTTTACATATTTCTTATGCACACTTCTGTCCCTTTACATATTTCTTATGCACACTTCTTTCCCTTTACATATTTCTTATGCACACTTCTTTCCCTTTACATATTTCTTATGCACACTTCTTTCCCTTTACATATTTCTTATGCACACTTCTTTCCCTTTACATATTTCTTATGCACACTTCTTTCCCTTTACATATTTCTTATGCACACTTCTTTCCCTTTACATATTTCGTATGCACACTTCTTTCCCTTTACATATTTCTTATGCACACTTCTTTCCCTTTACATATTTCTTATGCACACTTCTTTCCCTTTACATATTTCTTATGCACACTTCTTTCCCTTTGCATATTTCTTATGCACACTTCTTTCCCTTTACATATTTCTTATGCACACTTCTTTCCCTTTACATATTTCTTATGCACACTTCTTTCCCTTTACGTATTTCTTATGCACACTTCTTTCCCTTTACATATTTCTTATGCACACTTCTTTCCCTTTACATATTTCTTATGCACACTTCTTTCCCTTTACATATTTCTTATGCACACTTCTTTCCCTTTACATATTTCTTATGCACACTTCTTTCCCTTTACATATTTCTTATGCACACTTCTTTCCCTTTACGTATTTCTTATGCACACTTCTTTCCCTTTACATATTTCTTATGCACACTTCTTTCCCTTTACATATTTCTTATGCACACTTCTTTCCCTTTACATTTTTCTTATGCACACTTCTTTCCCTTTACATATTTCTTATGCACACTTCTTTCCCTTTACATATTTCTTATGCACACTTCTTTCCCTTTACATATTTCTTATGCACACTTCTTTCCCTTTATTATTTCTTATGCACACTTCTTTCCCTTTACATATTTCTTATGCACACTTCTTTCCCTTTACATATTTCTTATGCACACTTCTTTCCCTTTACATATTTCTTATGCACACTTCTTTCCCTTTACATATTTCTTATGCACACTTCTTTCCCTTTACATATTTCTTATGCACACTTCTTTCCCTTTACATATTTCTTATGCACACTTCTTTTCCTTTACATATTTCTTATGCACACTTCTTTCCCTTTACCTATTTCTTATGCACACTTCTTTCCCTTTGCATATTTCTTATGCACACTTCTTTCCCTTTACATATTTCTTATGCACACTTCTTTCCCTTTACATATTTCTTATGCACACTTCTTTCCCTTTACGTATTTCTTATGCACACTTCTTTCCCTTTACATATTTCTTATGCACACTTCTTTCCCTTTACATATTTCTTATGCACACTTCTTTCCCTTTACATATTTCTTATGCACACTTCTTTCCCTTTACATATTTCTTATGCACACTTCTTTCCCTTTACATATTTCTTATGCACACTTCTTTCCCTTTACATATTTCGTATGCACACTTCTTTCCCTTTACATATTTCTTATGCACACTTCTTTCCCTTTACATATTTCTTATGCACACTTCTTTCCCTTTACATATTTCTTATGCACACTTCTTTCCCTTTGCATATTTCTTATGCACACTTCTTTCCCTTTACATATTTCTTATGCACACTTCTTTCCCTTTACATATTTCTTATGCACACTTCTTTCCCTTTACGTATTTCTTATGCACACTTCTTTCCCTTTACATATTTCTTATGCACACTTCTTTCCCTTTACATATTTCTTATGCACACTTCTTTCCCTTTACATATTTCTTATGCACACTTCTTTCCCTTTACATATTTCTTATGCACACTTCTTTCCCTTTACATATTTCTTATGCACACTTCTTTCCCTTTATTATTTCTTATGCACACTTCTTTCCCTTTACATATTTCTTATGCACACTTCTTTCCCTTTACATATTTCTTATGCACACTTCTTTCCCTTTACATATTTCTTATGCACACTTCTTTCCCTTTACATATTTCTTATGCACACTTCTTTCCCTTTACATATTTCTTATGCACACTTCTTTCCCTTTACATATTTCTTATGCACACTTCTTTCCCTTTACATATTTCTTATGCACACTTCTTTCCCTTTACATATTTCTTATGCACACTTCTTTCCCTTTACATATTTAACTCGAGGGCTTGTTCCCACACCATGTGTTTATTTCTTATGCACACTTCTTTCCCTTTGCATATTTCTTATGCACACTTCTTTCCCTTTACATAATTCTTATGCACACTTCTTTCGCTTTACATATTTAACTCGAGGGCTTGTTCCCACATCATGTGTTTATTTCTTATGCACACTTCTTTCCCTTTACATATTTCTTATGCACACTTCTTTCCCTTTACATATTTCTTATGCACACTCCTTTCCCTTTACATATTTCTTATGCACACTTCTTTCCCTTTACATATTTCTTATGCACACTTCTTTCCCTTTACATATTTCTTATGCACACTTCTTTCCCTTTACATATTTCTTATGCACACTTCTTTCCCTTTACATATTTCTTATGCACACTTCTTTCCCTTTACATATTTCTTATGCACACTTCTTTCCCTTTACATATTTCTTATGCACACTTCTTTCCCTTTACATATTTCGTATGCACACTTCTTTCCCTTTACATATTTCGTATGCACACTTCTTTCCCTTTACATATTTCTTATGCACACTTCTTTTCCTTTACATATTTCTTATGCACACTTCTTTCCCTTTACCTATTTCTTATGCACACTTCTTTCCCTTTGCATATTTCTTATGCACACTTCTTTCCCTTTACATATTTCTTATGCACACTTCTTTCCCTTTACATATTTCTTATGCACACTTCTTTCCCTTTACGTATTTCTTATGCACACTTCTTTCCCTTTACATATTTCTTATGCACACTTCTTTCCCTTTACATATTTCTTATGCACACTTCTTTCCCTTTACATTTTTCTTATGCACACTTCTTTCCCTTTACATATTTCTTATGCACACTTCTTTCCCTTTACATATTTCTTATGCACACTTCTTTCCCTTTACATATTTCTTATGCACACTTCTTTCCCTTTATTATTTCTTATGCACACTTCTTTCCCTTTACATATTTCTTATGCACACTTCTTTCCCTTTACATATTTCTTATGCACACTTCTTTCCCTTTACATATTTATTATGCACACTTCTTTCCCTTTACATATTTCTTATGCACACTTCTTTCCCTTTACATATTTCTTATGCACACTTCTTTCCCTTTACATATTTCTTATGCACACTTATTTCCCTTTACATATTTCTTATGCACACTTCTTTCCCTTTACATATTTCTTATGCACACTTCTTTCCCTTTACATATTTCTTATGCACACTTCTTTCCCTTTACATATTTAACTCGAGGGCTTGTTCCCACACCATGTGTTTATTTCTTATGCACACTTCTTTCCCTTTACATATTTCTTATGCACACTTCTTTCCCTTTACATATTTCTTATGCACACTTCTTTCCCTTTACATATTTCTTATGCACACTTCTTTCCCTTTACATATTTCTTATGCACACTTCTTTCCCTTTACATATTTCTTATGCACACTTCTTTCCCTTTACATATTTCTTATGCACACTTCTTTCCCTTTACATATTTCTTATGCACACTTCTTTCCCTTTACATATTTATTATGCACACTTCTTTCCCTTTACATATTTATTATGCACACTTCTTTCCCTTTACATATTTCTTATGCACACTTCTTTCCCTTTACATATTTCTTATGCACACTTCTTTCCCTTTACATATTTCTTATGCACACTTCTTTCCCTTTACATATTTCTTATGCACACTTCTTTCCCTTTACATATTTCTTATGCACACTTCTTTCCCTTTACATATTTCTTATGCACACTTCTTTCCCTTTACATATTTCTTATGCACACTTCTTTCCCTTTACATATTTCTTATGCACACTTCTTTCCCTTTACATATTTCTTATGCACACTTCTGTCCCTTTACATATTTCTTATGCACACTTCTTTCCCTTTACATATTTCTTATGCACACTTCTTTCCCTTTACATATTTCTTATGCACACTTCTTTCCCTTTACATATTTCTTATGCACACTTCTTTCCCTTTACATATTTCTTATGCACACTTCTTTCCCTTTACATATTTCTTATGCACACTTCTTTCCCTTTACATATTTCGTATGCACACTTCTTTCCCTTTACATATTTCTTATGCACACTTCTTTCCCTTTACATATTTCTTATGCACACTTCTTTCCCTTTACATATTTCTTATGCACACTTCTTTCCCTTTGCATATTTCTTATGCACACTTCTTTCCCTTTACATATTTCTTATGCACACTTCTTTCCCTTTACATATTTCTTATGCACACTTCTTTCCCTTTACGTATTTCTTATGCACACTTCTTTCCCTTTACATATTTCTTATGCACACTTCTTTCCCTTTACATATTTCTTATGCACACTTCTTTCCCTTTACATATTTCTTATGCACACTTCTTTCCCTTTACATATTTCTTATGCACACTTCTTTCCCTTTACATATTTCTTATGCACACTTCTTTCCCTTTACATATTTCTTATGCACACTTCTTTCCCTTTATTATTTCTTATGCACACTTCTTTCCCTTTACATATTTCTTATGCACACTTCTTTCCCTTTACATATTTCTTATGCACACTTCTTTCCCTTTACATATTTCTTATGCACACTTCTTTCCCTTTACATATTTCTTATGCACACTTCTTTCCCTTTACATATTTCTTATGCACACTTCTTTCCCTTTACATATTTCTTATGCACACTTCTTTCCCTTTACATATTTCTTATGCACACTTCTTTCCCTTTACATATTTCTTATGCACACTTCTTTCCCTTTACATATTTCTTATGCACACTTCTTTCCCTTTACATATTTAACTCGAGGGCTTGTTCCCACACCATGTGTTTATTTCTTATGCACACTTCTTTCCCTTTGCATATTTCTTATGCACACTTCTTTCCCTTTACATAATTCTTATGCACACTTCTTTCGCTTTACATATTTAACTCGAGGGCTTGTTCCCACATCATGTGTTTATTTCTTATGCACACTTCTTTCCCTTTACATATTTCTTATGCACACTTCTTTCCCTTTACATATTTCTTATGCACACTCCTTTCCCTTTACATATTTCTTATGCACACTTCTTTCCCTTTACATATTTTTTATGCACACTTCTTTCCCTTTACATATTTCTTATGCACACTTCTTTCCCTTTACATATTTCTTATGCACACTTCTTTCCCTTCACATATTTCTTATGCACACTTCTTTCCCTTTACATATTTCTTATGCACACTTCTTTCCCTTTACATATTTCTTATGCACACTTCTTTCCCTTTACATATTTCTTATGCACACTTCTTTCCCTTTACATATTTCTTATGCACACTTCTTTCCCTTTACATATTTCTTATGCACACTTCTTTCCCTTTACATATTTCTTATGCACACTTCTTTCCCTTTACATATTTCTTATGCACACTTCTTTTCCTTTACATATTTCTTATGCACACTTCTTTCCCTTTACATATTTCTTATGCACACTTCTTTCCCTTTACATATTTCTTATGCACACTTCTTTCCCTTTATTATTTCTTATGCACACTTCTTTCCCTTTACATATTTCTTATGCACACTTCTTTCCCTTTACATATTTCTTATGCACACTTCTTTCCCTTTACATATTTCTTATGCACACTTCTTTCCCTTTACATATTTCTTATGCACACTTCTTTCCCTTTATATATTTCTTATGCACACTTCTTTCCCTTTACATATTTCTTATGCACACTTCTTTCCCTTTACATATTTCTTATGCACACTTCTTTCCCTTTACATATTTCTTATGCACACTTCTTTCCCTTTACATATTTCTTATGCACACTTCTTTCCCTTTACATATTTAACTCGAGGGCTTGTTCCCACATCATGTGTTTATTTCTTATGCACACTTCTTTCCCTTTACATATTTCTTATGCACACTTCTTTCCCTTTACATATTTCTTATGCACACTTCTTTCCCTTTACATATTTCTTATGCACACTTCTTTCCCTTTACATATTTCTTATGCACACTTCTTTCCCTTTACATATTTCTTATGCACACTTCTTTCCCTTTACATATTTCTTATGCACACTTCTTTCCCTTTACATATTTCTTATGCACACTTCGTTCCCTTTACATATTTCTTATGTACACTTCTTTCCCTTTACATATTTCTTATGCACACTTCTTTCGCTTTACATATTTAACTCGAGGGCTTGTTCCCACATCATGTGTTTATTTCTTATGCACACTTCTTTCCCTTTACATATTTCTTATGCACACTTCTTTCCCTTTACATATTTCTTATGCACACTTCTTTCCCTTTACATATTTCTTATGCACACTTCTTTCCCTTTACATATTTCGTATGCACACTTCTTTCCCTTTACATATTTCTTATGCACACTTCTTTCCCTTTACATATGTATTATGCACACTTCTTTCCCTTTACATATTTCTTATGCACACTTCTTTCCCTTTACATATTTCTTATGCACACTTCTTTCCCTTTACATATTTCTTATGCACACTTCTTTCCCTTTACATATTTCTTATGCACACTTCTTTCCCTTTACATATTTCTTATGCACACTTCTTTCCCTTTACATATTTATTATGCACACTTCTTTCCCTTTACATATTTATTATGCACACTTCTTTTCCTTTACATATTTCTTATGCACACTTCTTTCCCTTTACATATTTCTTATGCACACTTCTTTCCCTTTACATATTTCTTATGCACACTTCTTTCCCTTTATTATTTCTTATGCACACTTCTTTCCCTTTACATATTTCTTATGCAAACTTCTTTCCCTTTACATATTTCTTATGCACACTTCTTTCCCTTTACATATTTCTTATGCACACTTCTTTCCCTTTACATATTTCTTATGCACACTTCTTTCCCTTTACATATTTCTTATGCACACTTCTTTCCCTTTACATATTTCTTATGCACACTTCTTTCCCTTTACATATTTCTTATGCACACTTCTTTCCCTTTACATATTTCTTATGCACACTTCTTTCCCTTTACATATTTCTTATGCACACTTCTTTCCCTTTACATATTTCTTATGCACACTTCTTTCCCTTCACATATTTCTTATGCACACTTCTTTCCCTTTACATATTTCTTATGCACACTTCTTTCCCTTTACATATTTCTTATGCACACTTCTTTCCCTTTACATATTTCTTATGCACACTTCTTTCCCTTTACATATTTCTTATGCACACTTCTTTCCCTTTACATATTTCTTAGGCACACTTCTTTCCCTTTACATATTTCTTATGCACACTTCTTTCCCATTACATATTTCTTATGCACACTTCTTTCCCTTTACATATTTCTTATGCACACTTCTTTCCCTTTACATATTTCTTATGCACACTTCTTTCCCTTTACATATTTCTTATGCACTTCTTTCCCTTTACATATTTCTTATGCACACTTCTTTCCCTTCACATATTTCTTATGCACACTTCTTTCCCTTTACATATTTCTTATGCACACTTCTTTCCCTTTACATATTTCTTATGCACACTTCTTTCCCTTTACATATTTCTTATGCACACTTCTTTCCCTTTACATATTTCTTATGCACACTTCTTTCCCTTTACATATTTCTTATGCACACTTCTTTCCCATTACATATTTCTTATGCACACTTCTTTCCCTTTACATATTTCTTATGCACACTTCTTTCCCTTTACATATTTCTTATGCACACTTCTTTCCCTTTACATATTTCTTATGCACACTTCTTTCCCTTTACATATTTCTTATGCACACTTCTTTCCCTTTACATATTTCTTATGCACACTTCTTTCCCTTTACATATTTCTTATGCACACTTCTTTCCCTTTACATATTTCTTATGCACACTTCTTTCCCTTTACATATTTCTTATGCACACTTCTTTCCCTTTACATATTTCTTATGCACACTTATTTCCCTTTACATATTTCTTATGCACACTTCTTTCCCTTTACATATTTCTTATGCACACTTCTTTCCCTTTACATATTTCTTATGCACACTTCTTTCCCTTTACATATTTCTGATGCACACTTCTTTCCCTTTACATATTTCTTATGCACACTTCTTTCCCTTTACATATTTCTTATGCACACTTCTTTCCCTTTACATATTTATTATGCACACTTCTTTCCCTTTACATATTTATTATGCACACTTCTTTCCCTTTACATATTTCTTATGCACACTTCTTTCCCTTTACATATTTCGTATGCACACTTCTTTCCCTTTACATATTTCTTATGCACACTTCTTTCCCTTTACATATTTCTTATGCACACTTCTTTCCCTTTACATATTTCTTATGCACACTTCTTTCCCTTTACATATTTCTTATGCACACTTCTTTCCTTTTACATATTTCTTATGCACACTTCTTTCCCTTTACATATTTCTTATGCACACTTCTTTCCCTTCACATATTTCTTATGCACACTTCTTTCCCTTTACATATTTCTTATGCACACTTCTTTCCCTTTACATATTTCTTATGCACACTTCTTTCCCTTTACATATTTCTTATGCACACTTCTTTTCCTTTACATATTTCTTATGCACACTTCTTTCCCTTTACATATTTCTTATGCACACTTCTTTCCCTTTACATATTTCTTATGCACACTTCTTTTCCTTTACATATTTCTTATGCACACTTCTTTCCCTTTACATATTTCTTATGCACACTTCTTTCCCTTTACATATTTCTTATGCACACTTCTTTCCCTTTACATATTTCTTATGCACACTTCTTTCCCTTTACATATTTCTTATGCACACTTCTTTCCCTTTACATATTTCTTATGCACACTTCTTTCCCTTTACATTTTCTTATGCACACTTCTTTCCCTTTACATATTTCCTATGCACACTTCTTTCCCTTTACATATTTCTTATGCACACTTCTTACCCTTTACATATTTCTTATGCACACTTATTTCCCTTTACATATTTCTTATGCACACTTCTTTCCCTTTACATATTTCTTATGCACACTTCTTTCCCTTTACATATTTCTTATGCACACTTCTTTCCCTTTACATATTTCTTATGCACACTTCTTTTCCTTTACATATTTCTTATGCACACTTCTTTCCCTTTACATATTTCTTATGCACACTTCTTTCCCTTTACATATTTCTTATGCACACTTCTTTCCCTTTATTATTTCTTATGCACACTTCTTTCCCTTTACATATTTCTTATGCACACTTCTTTCCCTTTACATATTTCTTATGCACACTTCTTTCCCTTTACATATTTCTTATGCACACTTCTTTCCCTTTACATATTTCTTATGCACACTTCTTTCCCTTTATATATTTCTTATGCACACTTCTTTCCCTTTACATATTTCTTATGCACACTTCTTTCCCTTTACATATTTCTTATGCACACTTCTTTCCCTTTACATATTTCTTATGCACACTTCTTTCCCTTTACATATTTCTTATGCACACTTCTTTCCCTTTACATATTTAACTCGAGGGCTTGTTCCCACATCATGTGTTTATTTCTTATGCACACTTCTTTCCCTTTACATATTTCTTATGCACACTTCTTTCCCTTTACATATTTCTTATGCACACTTCTTTCCCTTTACATATTTCTTATGCACACTTCTTTCCCTTTACATATTTCTTATGCACACTTCTTTCCCTTTACATATTTCTTATGCACACTTCTTTCCCTTTACATATTTCTTATGCACACTTCTTTCCCTTTACATATTTCTTATGCACACTTCGTTCCCTTTACATATTTCTTATGTACACTTCTTTCCCTTTACATATTTCTTATGCACACTTATTTCGCTTTACATATTTAACTCGAGGGCTTGTTCCCACATCATGTGTTTATTTCTTATGCACACTTCTTTCCCTTTACATATTTCTTATGCACACTTCTTTCCCTTTACATATTTCTTATGCACACTTCTTTCCCTTTACATATTTCTTATGCACACTTCTTTCCCTTTACATATTTCGTATCACACTTCTTTCCCTTTACATATTTCTTATGCACACTTCTTTCCCTTTACATATGTATTATGCACACTTCTTTCCCTTTACATATTTCTTATGCACACTTCTTTCCCTTTACATATTTCTTATGCACACTTCTTTCCCTTTACATATTTCTTATGCACACTTCTTTCCCTTTACATATTTCTTATGCACACTTCTTTCCCTTTACATATTTCTTATGCACACTTCTTTCCCTTTACATATTTATTATGCACACTTCTTTCCCTTTACATATTTATTATGCACACTTCTTTTCCTTTACATATTTCTTATGCACACTTCTTTCCCTTTACATATTTCTTATGCACACTTCTTTCCCTTTACATATTTCTTATGCACACTTCTTTCCCTTTATTATTTCTTATGCACACTTCTTTCCCTTTACATATTTCTTATGCACACTTCTTTCCCTTTACATATTTCTTATGCACACTTCTTTCCCTTTACATATTTCTTATGCACACTTCTTTCCCTTTACATATTTCTTATGCACACTTCTTTCCCTTTACATATTTCTTATGCACACTTCTTTCCCTTTACATATTTCTTATGCACACTTCTTTCCCTTTACATATTTCTTATGCACACTTCTTTCCCTTTACATATTTCTTATGCACACTTCTTTCCCTTTACATATTTCTTATGCACACTTCTTTCCCTTCACATATTTCTTATGCACACTTCTTTCCCATTACATATTTCTTATGCACACTTCTTTCCCTTTACATATTTCTTATGCACACTTCTTTCCCTTTACATATTTCTTATGCACACTTCTTTCCCTTTACATATTTCTTATGCACTTCTTTCCCTTTACATATTTCTTATGCACACTTCTTTCCCTTCACATATTTCTTATGCACACTTCTTTCCCTTTACATATTTCTTATGCACACTTCTTTCCCTTTACATATTTCTTATGCACACTTCTTTCCCTTTACATATTTCTTATGCACACTTCTTTCCCTTTACATATTTCTTATGCACACTTCTTTCCCTTTACATATTTCTTATGCACACTTCTTTCCCATTACATATTTCTTATGCACACTTCTTTCCCTTTACATATTTCTTATGCACACTTCTTTCCCTTTACATATTTCTTATGCACACTTCTTTCCCTTTACATATTTCTTATGCACACTTCTTTCCCTTTACATATTTCTTATGCACACTTCTTTCCCTTTACATATTTCTTATGCACACTTATTTCCCTTTACATATTTCTTATGCACACTTATTTCCCTTTACATATTTCTTATGCACACTTCTTTCCCTTTACATATTTCTTATGCACACTTCTTTCCCTTTACATATTTCTTATGCACACTTATTTCCCTTTACATATTTCGTATGCACACTTCTTTCCCTTTACATATTTCTTATGCACACTTCTTTCCCTTTACATATTTCTTATGCACACTTCTTTCCCTTTACATATTTCTTATGCACACTTCTTTCCCTTTACATATTTCTTATGCACACTTCTTTCCTTTTACATATTTCTTATGCACACTTCTTTCCCTTTACATATTTCTTATGCACACTTCTTTCCCTTTACATATTTCTTATGCACACTTCTTTCCCTTTACATATTTCTTATGCACACTTCTTTCCCTTTACATATTTCTTATGCACACTTCTTTCCCTTTACATATTTCTTATGCACACTTCTTTCCCTTTACATATTTCTTATGCACACTTCTTTCCCTTTACATATTTCTTATGCACACTTCTTTCCCTTTACATATTTCTTATGCACACTTCTTTCCCTTTACATATTTCTTATGCACACTTCGTTCCCTTTACATATTTCTTATGTACACTTCTTTCCCTTTACATATTTCTTATGCACACTTATTTCGCTTTACATATTTAACTCGAGGGCTTGTTCCCACATCATGTGTTTATTTCTTATGCACACTTCTTTCCCTTTACATATTTCTTATGCACACTTCTTTCCCTTTACATATTTCTTATGCACACTTCTTTCCCTTTACATATTTCTTATGCACACTTCTTTCCCTTTACATATTTCGTATCACACTTCTTTCCCTTTACATATTTCTTATGCACACTTCTTTCCCTTTACATATGTATTATGCACACTTCTTTCCCTTTACATATTTCTTATGCACACTTCTTTCCCTTTACATATTTCTTATGCACACTTCTTTCCCTTTACATATTTCTTATGCACACTTCTTTCCCTTTACATATTTCTTATGCACACTTCTTTCCCTTTACATATTTCTTATGCACACTTCTTTCCCTTTACATATTTATTATGCACACTTCTTTCCCTTTACATATTTATTATGCACACTTCTTTTCCTTTACATATTTCTTATGCACACTTCTTTCCCTTTACATATTTCTTATGCACACTTCTTTCCCTTTACATATTTCTTATGCACACTTCTTTCCCTTTATTATTTCTTATGCACACTTCTTTCCCTTTACATATTTCTTATGCACACTTCTTTCCCTTTACATATTTCTTATGCACACTTCTTTCCCTTTACATATTTCTTATGCACACTTCTTTCCCTTTACATATTTCTTATGCACACTTCTTTCCCTTTACATATTTCTTATGCACACTTCTTTCCCTTTACATATTTCTTATGCACACTTCTTTCCCTTTACATATTTCTTATGCACACTTCTTTCCCTTTACATATTTCTTATGCACACTTCTTTCCCTTTACATATTTCTTATGCACACTTCTTTCCCTTCACATATTTCTTATGCACACTTCTTTCCCATTACATATTTCTTATGCACACTTCTTTCCCTTTACATATTTCTTATGCACACTTCTTTCCCTTTACATATTTCTTATGCACACTTCTTTCCCTTTACATATTTCTTATGCACTTCTTTCCCTTTACATATTTCTTATGCACACTTCTTTCCCTTCACATATTTCTTATGCACACTTCTTTCCCTTTACATATTTCTTATGCACACTTCTTTCCCTTTACATATTTCTTATGCACACTTCTTTCCCTTTACATATTTCTTATGCACACTTCTTTCCCTTTACATATTTCTTATGCACACTTCTTTCCCTTTACATATTTCTTATGCACACTTCTTTCCCATTACATATTTCTTATGCACACTTCTTTCCCTTTACATATTTCTTATGCACACTTCTTTCCCTTTACATATTTCTTATGCACACTTCTTTCCCTTTACATATTTCTTATGCACACTTCTTTCCCTTTACATATTTCTTATGCACACTTCTTTCCCTTTACATATTTCTTATGCACACTTATTTCCCTTTACATATTTCTTATGCACACTTATTTCCCTTTACATATTTCTTATGCACACTTCTTTCCCTTTACATATTTCTTATGCACACTTCTTTCCCTTTACATATTTCTTATGCACACTTATTTCCCTTTACATATTTCGTATGCACACTTCTTTCCCTTTACATATTTCTTATGCACACTTCTTTCCCTTTACATATTTCTTATGCACACTTCTTTCCCTTTACATATTTCTTATGCACACTTCTTTCCCTTTACATATTTCTTATGCACACTTCTTTCCTTTTACATATTTCTTATGCACACTTCTTTCCCTTTACATATTTCTTATGCACACTTCTTTCCCTTTACATATTTCTTATGCACACTTCTTTCCCTTTACATATTTCTTATGCACACTTCTTTCCCTTTACATATTTCTTATGCACACTTCTTTCCCTTTACATATTTCTTATGCACACTTCTTTCCCTTTACATATTTCTTATGCACACTTCTTTCCCTTTACATATTTCTTATGCACACTTCTTTCCCTTTACATATTTCTTATGCACACTTCTTTCCCTTTACATATTTAACTCGAGGGCTTGTTCCCACATCATGTGTTTATTTCTTATGCACACTTCTATCCCTTTACATATTTCTTATGCACACTTCTTTCCCTTTACATATTTCTTATGCACACTTCTTTCCCTTTACATATTTCTTATGCACACTTCTTTCCCTTTACATATTTCTTATGCACACTTCTTTCCCTTTACATATTTCTTATGCACACTTCTTTCCTTTTACATATTTCTTATGCACACTTCTTTCCCTTTACATATTTCTTATGCACACTTCTTTCCCTTTACATATTTCTTATGCACACTTCTTTCCCTTTACATATTTCTTATGCACACTTCTTTCCCTTTACATATTTCTTATGCACACTTCGTTCCCTTTACATATTTCTTATGTACACTTCTTTCCCTTTACATATTTCTTATGCACACTTATTTCGCTTTACATATTTAACTCGAGGGCTTGTTCCCACATCATGTGTTTATTTCTTATGCACACTTCTTTCCCTTTACATATTTCTTATGCACACTTCTTTCCCTTTACATATTTCTTATGCACACTTCTTTCCCTTTACATATTTCTTATGCACACTTCTTTCCCTTTACATATTTCGTATCACACTTCTTTCCCTTTACATATTTCTTATGCACACTTCTTTCCCTTTACATATTTCTTATGCACACTTCTTTCCCTTTACATATTTCTTATGCACACTTCTTTCCCTTTACATATTTCTTATGCACACTTCTTTCCCTTTACATATTTCTTATGCACACTTCTTTCCCTTTACATATTTCTTATGCACACTTATTTCCCTTTACATATTTCTTATGCACACTTCTTTCCCTTTACATATTTAACTCGAGGGCTTGTTCCCACATCATGTGTTTATTTCTTATGCACACTTCTTTCCCTTTACATATTTCTTATGCACACTTCTTTCCCTTTACATATTTCTTATGCACACTTCTTTCCCTTTACATATTTCTTATGCACACTTCTTTCCCTTTACATATTTCTTATGCACACTTCTTTCCCTTTACATATTTCTTATGCACACGTCTTTCCCTTTACATATTTCTTATGCACACTTCTTTCCCTTTACATATTTCTTATGCACACTTCTTTCCCTTTACATATTTCTTATGCACACTTCTTTCCCTTTACATATTTCTTATGCACACTTCTTTCCCTTTACATATTTCTTATGCACACTTCTTTCCCTTTACATATTTCTTATGCACACTTCTTTCCCTTTACATATTTCTTATGCACACTTCTTTCCCTTTACATATTTCTTATGCACACTTCTTTCCCTTTACATATTTCTTATGCACACTTCTTTCCCTTTACATATTTCTTATGCACACTTCTTTCCCTTTACATATTTCTTATGCACACTTCTTTCCCTATACATATTTCTTATGCACACTTCTTTCCCTTTACATATTTCTTATGCACACTTCTTTCCCTTTACATATTTCTTATGCACACTTCTTTCCCTTTACATATTTCTTATGCACACTTCTTTCCCTTTACATATTTCTTATGCACACTTCTTTCCCTTTACATATTTCTTATGCACACTTCTTTCCCTTTACATATTTCTTATGCACACTTCTTTCCCTTTACATATTTAACTCGAGGGCTTGTTCCCACATCATGTGTTTATTTCTTATGCACACTTCTTTCCCTTTACATATTTCTTATGCACACTTCTTTCCCTTTACATATTTCTTATGCACACTTCTTTCCCTTTACATATTTCTTATGCACACTTCTTTCCCTTTACATATTTCTTATGCACACTTCTTTCCCTTTACATATTTCTTATGCACACTTCTTTCCCTTTACATATTTCTTATGCACACTTCTTTCCCTTTAAATATTTCTTATGCACACTTCTTTCCCTTTACACATTTCTTATGCACACTTCTTTCCCTTTACATATTTCTTATGCACACTTCTTTCCCTTTACATATTTCTTATGCACACTTCTTTCCCTTTACATATTTCTTATGCACACTTCTTTCCCTTTACATATTTCTTATGCACACTTCTTTCCCTTTACATATTTCTTATGCACACTTCTTTCCCTTTACATATTTCTTATGCACACTTCTTTCCCTTTACATATTTCTTATGCACACTTCTTTCCCTTTACATATTTCTTATGCACACTTCTTTCCCTTTACATATTTCTTATGCACACTTCTTTCCCTTTACATATTTAACTCGAGGGCTTGTTCCCACATCATGTGTTTATTTCTTATGCACACTTCTTTCCCTTTACATATTTCTTATGCACACTTCTTTCCCTTTACATATTTCTTATGCACACTTCTTTCCCTTTACATATTTCTTATGCACACTTCTTTCCCTTTACATATTTCGTATGCACACTTCTTTCCCTTTACATATTTCTTATGCACACTTCTTTCCCTTTACATATTTCTGATGCACACTTCTTTCCCTTTACATATTTCTTATGCACACTTCTTTCCCTTTACATATTTCTTATGCACACTTCTTTCCCTTTACATATTTCTTATGCACACTTCTTTCCCTTTACATATTTCTTATGCACACTTCTTTCCCTTTACATATTTCTTATGCACACTTCTTTCCCTTTACATATTTCTTATGCACACTTCTTTCCCTTTACATATTTCTTATGCACACTTCTTTCCCTTTACATATTTCTTATGCACACTTCTTTCCCTTTACATATTTCTTATGCACACTTCTTTCCCTATACATATTTCTTATTCACACTTCTTTCCCTTTACATATTTCTTATGCACACTTCTTTCCCTTTACATATTTCTTATGCACACTTCTTTCCCTTTACATATTTCTTATGCACACTTCTTTCCCTTTACATATTTCTTATGCACACTTCTTTCCCTTTACATATTTCTTATGCACACTTCTTTCCCTTTACATATTTCTTATGCACACTTCTTTCACACTTCTTTCCCTTTACATATAAGTTATGCACACTTCTTTCCATTTACATATTTCTTATGCACACTTCTTTCCCTTTACATATTTCTTATGCACACTTCTTTCCCTTTACATATTTCTTATGCACACTTCTTTCCCTTTACATATTTCTTATGCACACTTATTTCCCTTTACATATTTCTTATGCACACTTCTTTCCCTTTACATATTTCTTATGCACACTTCTTTCCCTTTACATATTTCTTATGCACACTTATTTCCCTTTACATATTTCTTATGCACACTTCTTTCCCTTTACATATTTCTTATGCACACTTCTTTCCCTTTACATATTTCTTATGCACACTTCTTTCCCTTTACATATTTCTTATGCACACTTCTTTCCCTTTACATATTTCTTATGCACACTTCTTTCCCTTTACATATTTAACTCGAGGGCTTGTTCCCACATCATGTGTTTATTTCTTATGCACACTTCTTTCCCTTTACATATTTAACTCGAGGGCTTGTTCCCACATCGTGTGTTTATTTCTTATGCACACTTCTTTCCCTTTACATATTTCTTATGCACACTTCTTTCCCTTTACATATTTCTTATGCACACTTCTTTCCCTTTACATATTTCTTATGCACACTTCTTTCCCTTTACATATTTCTTATGCACACTTCTTTCCCTTTACATATTTCTTATGCACACTTCTTTCCCTTTACATATTTCTTATGCACACTTCTTTCCCTTTACATATTTCTTATGCACACTTCTTTCCCTTTACATATTTCTTATGCACACTTCTTTCCCTTTACATATTTCTTATGCACACTTCTTTCCCTTTACATATTTCTTATGCACACTTCTTTCCCTTTACATATTTCTTATGCACACTTCTTTCCCTTTACATATTTCTTATGCACACTTCTTTCCCTTTACATATTTCTTATGCACACTTCTTTCCCTTTGCATATTTCTTATGCACACTTCTTTCCCTTTACATATTTCTTATGCACACTTCTTTCCCTTTACATATTTAACTCGAGGGCTTGTTCCCACATCATGAGTTTATTTCTTATGCACACTTCTTTCCCTTTACATATTTAACTCGAGGGCTTGTTCCCACATCATGTGTTTCTTTCTTATGCACACTTCTTTCCCTTTACATATTTAACTCGAGGGCTTGTTCCCACATCATGTGTTTATTTCTTATGCACACTTCTTTCCCTTTACATATTTAACTCGAGGGCTTGTTCCCACATCATGTGTTTATTTCTTATGCACACTTCTTTCCCTTTACATATTTAACTCGAGGGCTTGTCCCGACATCATGTGTTTATTTCTTATGCACACTTCTTTCCCTTTACATATTTCTTATGCACACTTCTTTCCCTTTACATATTTCTTATGCACACTTCTTTCCCTTTACATATTTCTTATGCACACTTCTTTCCCTTTACATATTTCTTATGCACACTTCTTTCCCTTTACATATTTCTTATGCACACTTCTTTCCCTTTACATATTTCTTATGCACACTTCTTTCCCTTTACATATTTCTTATGCACACTTCTTTCCCTTTACATATTTCTTATGCACACTTCTTTCCCTTTACATATTCCTTATGCACACTTCTTTCCCTTTACATATTTCTTATGCACACTTCTTTCCCTTTACATATTTCTTATGCACACTTCTTTCCCTTTACATATTTCTTATGCACACTTCTTTCCCTTTACATATTTCTTATGCACACTTCTTTCCCTTTACATATTTCTTATGCACACTTCTTTCCCTTTACATATTTCTTATGCACACTTCTTTCCCTTTACATATTTAACTCGAGGGCTTGTTCCCACATCATGTGTTTATTTCTTATGCACACTTCTTTCCCTTTACATATTTAACTCGAGGGCTTGTTCCCACATCGTGTGTTTATTTCTTATGCACACTTCTTTCCCTTTACATATTTCTTATGCACACTTATTTCCCTTTACATATTTCTTATGCACACTTCTTTCCCTTTACATATTTCTTATGCACACTTCTTTCCCTTTACATATTTCTTATGCACACTTCTTTCCCTTTACATATTTCTTATGCACACTTCTTTCCCTTTACATATTTCTTATGCACACTTCTTTCCCTTTACATATTTCTTATGCACACTTCTTTCCCTTTACATATTTCTTATGCACACTTCTTTCCCTTTACATATTTCTTATGCACACTTCTTTCCCTTTACCTATTTCTTATGCACACTTCTTTCCCTTTACATATTTCTTATGCACACTTCTTTCCCTTTACATATTTCTTATGCACACTTCTTTCCCTTTACATATTTCTTATGCACACTTCTTTCCCTTTACATATTTCTTATGCACACTTCTTTCCCTTTACATATTTCTTATGCACACTTCTTTCCCTTTACATATTTAACTCGAGGGCTTGTTCCCACATCATGTGTTTATTTCTTATGCACACTTCTTTCCCTTTACATATTTAACTCGAGGGCTTGTTCCCACATCATGTGTTTATTTCTTATGCACACTTCTTTCCCTTTACATATTTAACTCGAGGGCTTGTTCCCACATCATGTGTTTATTTCTTATGCACACTTCTTTCCCTTTACATATTTAACTCGAGGGCTTGTTCCCACATCATGTGTTTATTTCTTATGCACACTTCTTTCCCTTTACATATTTAACTCGAGGGCTTGTCCCGACATCATGTGTTTATTTCTTATGCACACTTCTTTCCCTTTACATATTTCTTATGCACACTTCTTTCCCTTTACATATTTCTTATGCACACTTCTTTCCCTTTACATATTTCTTATGCACACTTCTTTCCCTTTACATATTTCTTATGCACACTTCTTTCCCTTTACATATTTCTTATGCACACTTCTTTCCCTTTACATATTTCTTGCACACTTCTTTCCCTTTACATATTTCTTATGCACACTTCTTTCCCTTTACATATTTCTTATGCACACTTTTTTCCCTTTACATATTTCTTATGCACACTTCTTTCCCTTTACATATTTCTTATGCACACTTCTTTCCCTTTACATATTTCTTATGCACCCTTCTTTCCCTTTACATATTTCTTATGCACACTTCTTTCCCTTTACATATTTCTTATGCACACTTCTTTCCCTTTACATATTTCTTATGCACACTTCTTTCCCTTTACATATTTTTTATGCACACTTCTTTCCCTTTACATATTTCTTATGCACACTTCTTTCCCTTTACATATTTCTTATGCACACTTCTTTCCCTTTACATATTTCTTATGCACACTTCTTTCCCTTTACATATTTCTTATGCACACTTCTTTCCCTTTACATATTTCTTATGCACACTTCTTTCCCTTTACATATTTTGTATGCACACTTCTTTCCCTTTACATATTTCTTATGCACACTTCTTTCCCTTTACATATTTCTTATGCACACTTCTTTCCCTTTACATATTTCTTATGCACACTTCTTTCCCTTTACATATAAGTTATGCACACTTCTTTCCATTTACATATTTCTTATGCACACTTCTTTCCCTTTACATATTTCTTATGCACACTTCTTTCCCTTTACATTATTCTTATGCACACTTCTTTCCCTTTACATATTTCTTATGCACACTTCTTTCCCTTTACATATTTCTTATGCACACTTCTTTCCCTTTACATATTTCTTATGCACACTTCTTTCCCTTTACATATTTCTTATGCACACTTCTTTCCCTTTACATATTTCTTATGCACACTTCTTTCCCTTTACATATTTCTTATGCACACTTCTTTCCCTTTACATATTTCTTATGCACACTTCTTTCCCTTTACATATTTCTTATGCACACTTCTTTCCCTTTACATATTTCTTATGCACACTTCTTTCCCTTTACATATTTCTTATGCACACTTCTTTCCCTTTACATATTTCTTATGCACACTTCTTTCCCTTTACATATTTCTTATGCACACTTCTTTCCCTTTACATATTTCTTATGCACACTTCTTTCCCTTTACATATTTAACTCGAGGGCTTGTTCCCACATCATGTGTTTATTTCTCATGCACACTTCTTTCCCTTTACATATTTCTTATGCACACTTCTTTCCCTTTACATATTTCTTATGCACACTTCTTTCCCTTTACATATTTCTTATGCACACTTCTTTCCCTTTACATATTTCTTATGCACACTTCTTTCCCTTTACATATTTCTTATGCACACTTCTTTCCCTTTACATATTTCTTATGCACACTTCTTTCCCTTTACATATTTCTTATGCACACTTCTTTCCCTTTACATATAAGTTATGCACACTTCTTTCCATTTACATATTTCTTATGCACACTTCTTTCCCTTTACATATTTCTTATGCACACTTCTTTCCCTTTACATATTTCTTATGCACACTTCTTTCCCTTTACATATTTCTTATGCACACTTATTTCCCTTTACATATTTCTTATGCACACTTCTTTCCCTTTACATATTTCTTATGCACACTTCTTTCCCTTTACATATTTCTTATGCACACTTATTTCCCTTTACATATTTCTTATGCACACTTCTTTCCCTTTACATATTTCTTATGCACACTTCTTTCCCTTTACATATTTCTTATGCACACTTCTTTCCCTTTACATATTTCTTATGCACACTTCTTTCCCTTTACATATTTCTTATGCACACTTCTTTCCCTTTACATATTTAACTCGAGGGCTTGTTCCCACATCATGTGTTTATTTCTTATGCACACTTCTTTCCCTTTACATATTTAACTCGAGGGCTTGTTCCCACATCGTGTGTTTATTTCTTATGCACACTTCTTTCCCTTTACATATTTCTTATGCACACTTCTTTCCCTTTACATATTTCTTATGCACACTTCTTTCCCTTTACATATTTCTTATGCACACTTCTTTCCCTTTACATATTTCTTATGCACACTTCTTTCCCTTTACATATTTCTTATGCACACTTCTTTCCCTTTACATATTTCTTATGCACACTTCTTTCCCTTTACATATTTCTTATGCACACTTCTTTCCCTTTACATATTTCTTATGCACACTTCTTTCCCTTTACATATTTCTTATGCACACTTCTTTCCCTTTACATATTTCTTATGCACACTTCTTTCCCTTTACATATTTCTTATGCACACTTCTTTCCCTTTACATATTTCTTATGCACACTTCTTTCCCTTTACATATTTCTTATGCACACTTCTTTCCCTTTGCATATTTCTTATGCACACTTCTTTCCCTTTACATATTTCTTATGCACACTTCTTTCCCTTTACATATTTAACTCGAGGGCTTGTTCCCACATCATGAGTTTATTTCTTATGCACACTTCTTTCCCTTTACATATTTAACTCGAGGGCTTGTTCCCACATCATGTGTTTCTTTCTTATGCACACTTCTTTCCCTTTACATATTTAACTCGAGGGCTTGTTCCCACATCATGTGTTTATTTCTTATGCACACTTCTTTCCCTTTACATATTTAACTCGAGGGCTTGTTCCCACATCATGTGTTTATTTCTTATGCACACTTCTTTCCCTTTACATATTTAACTCGAGGGCTTGTCCCGACATCATGTGTTTATTTCTTATGCACACTTCTTTCCCTTTACATATTTCTTATGCACACTTCTTTCCCTTTACATATTTCTTATGCACACTTCTTTCCCTTTACATATTTCTTATGCACACTTCTTTCCCTTTACATATTTCTTATGCACACTTCTTTCCCTTTACATATTTCTTATGCACACTTCTTTCCCTTTACATATTTCTTATGCACACTTCTTTCCCTTTACATATTTCTTATGCACACTTTTTTCCCTTTACATATTTCTTATGCACACTTCTTTCCCTTTACATATTTCTTATGCACACCTCTTTCCCTTTACATATTTCTTATGCACACTTCTTTCCCTTTACATATTTCTTATGCACACTTCTTTCCCTTTACATATTTCTTATGCACACTTCTTTCCCTTTACATATTTTTTATGCACACTTCTTTCCCTTTACATATTTCTTATGCACACTTCTTTCCCTTTAAATATTTCTTATGCACACTTCTTTCCCTTTACATATTTCTTATGCACACTTCTTTCCCTTTACATATTTCTTATGCACACTTCTTTCCCTTTACATATTTCTTATGCACACTTCTTTCCCTTTACATATTTCTTATGCACACTTCTTTCCCTTTACATATTTCTTATGCACACTTCTTTCCCTTTACATATTTCTTATGCACACTTCTTTCCCTTTACATATTTCGTATGCACACTTCTTTCCCTTTACATATTTCTTATGCACACTTCTTTCCCTTTACATATAAGTTATGCACACTTCTTTCCATTTACATATTTCTTATGCACACTTCTTTCCCTTTACATATTTCTTATGCACACTTCTTTCCCTTTACATATTTCTTATGCACACTTCTTTCCCTTTACATATTTCTTATGCACACTTCTTTCCCTTTACATATTTCTTATGCACACTTCTTTCCCTTTACATATTTCTTATGCACACTTCTTTCCCTTTACATATTTCTTATGCACACTTCTTTCCCTTTACATATTTCTTATGCACACTTCTTTCCCTTTACATATTTCTTATGCACACTTCTTTCCCTTTACATATTTCTTATGCACACTTCTTTCCCTTTACATATTTCTTATGCACACTTCTTTCCCTTTACATATTTCTTATGCACACTTCTTTCCCTTTACATATTTCTTATGCACACTTCTTTCCCTTTACATATTTCTTATGCACACTTCTTTCCCTTTACATATTTCTTATGCACACTTCTTTCCCTTTACATATTTCTTATGCACACTTCTTTCCCTGTACATATTTCTTATGCACACTTCTTTCCCTTTACATATTTCTTATGCACACTTCTTTCCCTTTACATCTTTCTTATGCACACTTCTTTCCCTTTACATATTTAACTCGAGGGCTTGTTCCCACATCATGTGTTTATTTCTTATGCACACTTCTTTCCCTTTACATATTTCTTATGCACACTTCTTTCCCTTTACATATTTCTTATGCACACTTCTTTCCCTTTACATATTTCTTATGCACACTTCTTTCCCTTTACATATTTCTTATGCACACTTCTTTCCCTTTACATATTTCTTATGCACACTTCTTTCCCTTTACATATTTCTTATGCACACTTCTTTCCCTTTACATATTTCTTATGCACACTTCTTTCCCTTTACATATTTCTTATGCACACTTCTTTCCCTTTACATATTTCTTATGCACACTTCTTTCCCTTTACATATTTCTTATGCACACTTCTTTCCCTTTACATATTTCTTATGCACACTTCTTTCCCTTTACATATTTCTTATGCACACTTCTTTCCCTTTACATATTTCTTATGCACACTTCTTTCCCTTTACATATTTCTTATGCACACTTCTTTCCCTTTACATATTTCTTATGCACACTTCTTTCCCTTTACATATTTAACTCGAGGGCTTGTTCCCACATCATGAGTTTATTTCTTATGCACACTTCTTTCCCTTTACATATTTAACTCGAGGGCTTGTTCCCACATCATGTGTTTATTTCTTATGCACACTTCTTTCCCTTTACATATTTAACTCGAGGGCTTGTTCCCACATCATGTGTTTATTTCTTATGCACACTTCTTTCCCTTTACATATTTAACTCGAGGGCTTGTTCCCACATCATGTGTTTATTTCTTATGCACACTTCTTTCCCTTTACATATTTAACTCGAGGGCTTGTCCCGACATCATGTGTTTATTTCTTATGCACACTTCTTTCCCTTTACATATTTCTTATGCACACTTCTTTCCCTTTACATATTTCTTATGCACACTTCTTTCCCTTTACATATTTCTTATGCACACTTCTTTCCCTTTACATATTTCTTATGCACACTTCTTTCCCGTTACATATTTCTTATGCACACTTCTTTCCCTTTACATATTTCTTATGCACACTTCTTTCCCTTTACATATTTCTTATGCACACTTCTTTCCCTTTACATATAAGTTATGCACACTTCTTTCCATTTACATATAAGTTATGCACACTTCTTTCCCTTTACATATTTCTTATGCACACTTCTTTCCCTTTACATATTTCTTATGCACACTTCTTTCCCTTTACATATTTCTTATGCACACTTCTTTCCCTTTACATATTTCTTATGCACACTTCTTTCCCTTTACATATTTCTTATGCACACTTCTTTCCCTTTACATATTTCTTATGCACACTTCTTTCCCTTTACATATTTCTTATGCACACTTCTTTCCCTTTACATATTTCTTATGCACACTTCTTCCCCTTTACATATTTCTTATGCACACTTCTTTCCCTTTACATATTTCTTATGCACACTTCTTTCCCTTTACATATTTCTTATGCACACTTCTTTCCCTTTACATATTTCTTATGCACACTTCTTTCCCTTTACATATTTCTTATGCACACTTCTTTCCCTTTACATATTTCTTATGCACACTTCTTTCCCTTTACATATTTCTTATGCACACTTCTTTCCCTTTACATATTTCTTATGCACACTTCTTTCCCTTTACATATTTCTTATGCACACTTCTTTCCCTTTACATATTTAACTCGAGGGCTTGTTCCCACATCATGTGTTTATTTCTTATGCACACTTCTTTCCCTTTACATATTTAACTCGAGGGCTTGTTCCCACATCATGTGTTTATTTCTTATGCACACTTCTTTCCCTTTACATATTTAACTCGAGGGCTTGTTCCCACATCATGTGTTTATTTCTTATGCACACTTCTTTCCCTTTACATGTTTAACTCGAGGGCTTGTTCCCACATCATGTGTTTATTTCTTATGCACACTTCTTTCCCTTTACATATTTAACTCGAGGGCTTGTCCCGACATCATGTGTTTATTTCTTATGCACACTTCTTTCCCTTTACATATTTCTTATGCACACTTCTTTCCCTTTACATATTTCTTATGCACACTTCTTTCCCTTTACATATTTCTTATGCACACTTCTTTCCCTTTACATATTTCTTATGCACACTTCTTTCCCTTTACATATTTCTTATGCACACTTCTTTCCCTTTACATATTTCTTATGCACACTTCTTTCCCTTTACATATTTCTTATGCACACTTCTTTCCCTTTACATATTTCTTATGCACACTTCTTTCCCTTTACATATTTCTTATGCACACTTCTTTCCCTTTACATATTTCTTATGCACACTTCTTTCCCTTTACATATTTCTTATGCACACTTCTTTCCCTTTACATATTTAACTCGAGGGCTTGTTCCCACATCATGTGTTTATTTCTTATGCACACTTCTTTCCCTTTACATATTTAACTCGAGGGCTTGTTCCCACATCGTGTGTTTATTTCTTATGCACACTTCTTTCCCTTTACATATTTGTTATGCACACTTCTTTCCCTTTACATATTTCTTATGCACACTTCTTTCCCTTTACATATTTCTTATGCACACTTCTTTCCCTTTACATATTTCTTATGCACACTTCTTTCCCTTTACATATTTCTTATGCACACTTCTTTCCCTTTACATATTTCTTATGCACACTTCTTTCCCTTTACATATTTCTTATGCACACTTCTTTCCCTTTACATATTTCTTATGCACACTTCTTTCCCTTTACATATTTCTTATGCACACTTCTTTCCCTTTACATATTTCTTATGCACACTTCTTTCCCTTTACATATTTCTTATGCACACTTCTTTCCCTTTACATATTTCTTATGCACACTTCTTTCCCTTTACCTATTTCTTATGCACACTTCTTTCCCTTTACATATTTCTTATGCACACTTCTTTCCCTTTACATATTTCTTATGCACACTTCTTTCCCTTTACATATTTCTTATGCACACTTCTTTCCCTTTACATATTTCTTATGCACACTTCTTTCCCTTTACATATTTCTTATGCACACTTCTTTCCCTTTACATATTTAACTCGAGGGCTTGTTCCCACATCATGTGTTTATTTCTTATGCACACTTCTTTCCCTTTACATATTTAACTCGAGGGCTTGTTCCCACATCATGTGTTTATTTCTTATGCACACTTCTTTCCCTTTACATATTTAACTCGAGGGCTTGTTCCCACATCATGTGTTTATTTCTTATGCACACTTCTTTCCCTTTACATATTTAACTCGAGGGCTTGTTCCCACATCATGTGTTTATTTCTTATGCACACTTCTTTCCCTTTACATATTTAACTCGAGGGCTTGTCCCGACATCATGTGTTTATTTCTTATGCACACTTCTTTCCCTTTACATATTTCTTATGCACACTTCTTTCCCTTTACATATTTCTTATGCACACTTCTTTCCCTTTACATATTTCTTATGCACACTTCTTTCCCTTTACATGTTTCTTATGCACACTTCTTTCCCTTTACATATTTCTTATGCACACTTCTTTCCCTTTACATATTTCTTGCACACTTCTTTCCCTTTACATATTTCTTATGCACACTTCTTTCCCTTTACATATTTCTTATGCACACTTTTTTCCCTTTACATATTTCTTATGCACACTTCTTTCCCTTTACATATTTCTTATGCACACTTCTTTCCCTTTACATATTTCTTATGCACACTTCTTTCCCTTTACATATTTCTTATGCACACTTCTTTCCCTTTACATATTTCTTATGCACACTTCTTTCCCTTTACATATTTTGTATGCACACTTCTTTCCCTTTACATATTTCTTATGCACACTTCTTTCCCTTTACATATTTCTTATGCACACTTCTTTCCCTTTACATATTTCTTATGCACACTTCTTTCCCTTTACATATTTCTTATGCACACTTCTTTCCCTTTACATATTTTTTATGCACACTTCTTTCCCTTTACATATTTTTTATGCACACTTCTTTCCCTTTACATATTTCTTATGCACACTTCTTTCCCTTTACATATTTCTTATGCACACTTCTTTCCCTTTACATATTTCTTATGCACACTTCTTTCCCTTTACATATAAGTTATGCACACTTCTTTCCATTTACATATTTCTTATGCACACTTCTTTCCCTTTACATATTTCTTATGCACACTTCTTTCCCTTTACATTATTCTTATGCACACTTCTTTCCCTTTACATATTTCTTATGCACACTTCTTTCCCTTTACATATTTCTTATGCACACTTCTTTCCCTTTACATATTTCTTATGCACACTTCTTTCTCTTTACATATTTCTTATGCACACTTCTTTCCCTTTACATATTTCTTATGCACACTTCTTTCCCTTTACATATTTCTTATGTACACTTCTTTCCCTTTACATATTTCTTATGCACACTGCTTTCCCTTTACATATTTAACTCGAGGGCTTGTTCCCACATCATGTGTTTATTTCTTATGCACACTTCTTTCCCTTTACATATTTCTTATGCACACTTCTTTCCCTTTACATATTTCTTATGCACACTTCTTTTCCTTTACATATTTCTTATGCACACTTCTTTTCCTTTACATATTTATTATGCACACTTCTTCCCCTTTACATATTTCTTATGCACACTTCTTTCCCTTTACATATTTCTTATGCACACTTCTTTCCCTTTACATATTTATTATGCACACTTCTTTCCCTTTACATATTTCTTATGCACACTTCTTTCCCTTTACATATTTAACTCGAGGGCTTGTTCCCACATCATGTGTTTATTTCTTATGCACACTTCTTTCCCTTTACATATTTCTTATGCACACTTCTTTCCCTTTACATATTTCTTATGCACACTTCTTTCCCTTTACATATTTATTATGCACACTTCTTTCCCTTTACATATTTCTTATGCACACTTCTTTCCCTTTACATATTTCTTATGCACACTTCTTTCCCTTTACATATTTCTTATGCACACTTCTTTCCCTTTACATATTTCTTATGCACACTTCTTTCCCTTTACATATTTCTTATGCACACTTCTTTCCCTTTACATATTTCTTATGCACACTTCTTTCCCTTTACATATTTCTTATGCACACTTCTTTCCCTTTACATATTTCTTATGCACACTTCTTTCCCTTTACATATTTCTTATGCACACTTCTTTCCCTTTACATATTTCTTATGCACACTTCTTTCCCTTTACATATTTCTTATGCACACTTCTTTCCCTTTACATATTTCTTATGCACACTTCTTTCCCTTTACATATTTCTTATGCACACTTCTTTCCCTTTACATATTTCTTATGCACACTTCTTTCCCTTTACATATTTCTTATGCACACTTCTTTCCCTTTACATATTTCGTATGCACACTTCTTTCCCTTTACATATTTCTTATGCACACTTCTTTCCCTTTACATATTTCTTATGCACACTTCTTTCCCTTTACATTTTTCTTATGCACACTTCTTTCCCTTTACATATTTCTTATGCACACTTCTTTCCCTTTACATATTTCTTATGCACACTTCTTTCCCTTTACATATTTCTTATGCACACTTCTTTCCCTTTACATATTTCTTATGCACACTTCTTTCCCTTTACATATTTCGTATGCACACTTCTTTCCCTTTACATATTTCTTATGCACACTTCTTTCCCTTTACATATTTCGTATGCACACTTCTTTCCCTTTACATATTTAACTCGAGGGCTTGTTCCCACATCATGTGTTTATTTCTTATGCACACTTCTTTCCCTTTACATATTTAACTCGAGGGCTTGTTCCCACATCATGTGTTTATTTCTTATGCACACTTCTTTCCCTTTACATATTTCTTATGCACACTTCTTTCCCTTTACATATTTCTTATGCACACTTCTTTCCCTTTACATATTTCTTATGCACACTTCTTTCCCTTTACATATTTCTTATGCACACTTCTTTCCCTTTACATATTTCTTATGCACACTTCTTTCCCTTTACATATTTCTTATGCACACTTCTTTCCCTTTACATATTTCTTATGCACACTTCTTTCCCTTTACATATTTCTTATGCACACTTCTTTCCCTTTACATATTTCTTATGCACACTTCTTTCCCTTTACATATTTCTTATGCACACTTCTTTCCCTTTACATATTTCTTATGCACACTTCTTTCCCTTTACATATTTCTTATGCACACTTCTTTCCCTTTACATATTTCTTATGCACACTTCTTTCCCTTGACATATTTCTTATGCACACTTCTTTCCCTTTACATATTTAACTCGAGGGCTTGTTCCCACATCATGTGTTTATTTCTTATGCACACTTCTTTCCCTTTACATATTTAACTCGAGGGCTTGTTCCCACATCATGTGTTTATTTCTTATGCACACTTCTTTTCCTTTACATATTTAACTCGAGGGCTTGTTCCCACATCATGTGTTTATTTCTTATGCACACTTCTTTCCCTTTACATATTTAACTCGAGGGCTTGTTCCCACATCATGTGTTTATTTCTTATGCACACTTCTTTCCCTTTACATATTTAACTCGAGGGCTTGTCCCGACATCATGTGTTTATTTCTTATGCACACTTCTTTCCCTTTACATATGTCTTATGCACACTTCTTTCCCTTTACATATTTCTTATGCACACTTCTTACCCTTTACATATTTCTTATGCACACTTCTTTCCCTTTACATATTTCTTATGCACACTTCTTTCCCTTTACATATTTCTTATGCACACTTCTTTCCCTTTACATATTTCTTATGCACACTTCTTTCCCTTTACATATTTCTTATGCACACTTCTTCCCCTTTACATATTTCTTATGCACACTTCTTTCCCTTTACATATTTCTTATGCACACTTCTTTCCCTTTACATATTTCTTATGCACACTTCTTTCCCTTTACATATTTCTTATGCACACTTCTTTCCCTTTACATATTTCTTATGCACACTTCTTTCCCTTTACATATTTCTTATGCACACTTCTTTCCCTTTACATATTTCTTATGCACACTTCTTTCCCTTTACATATTTCTTATGCACACTTCTTTCCCTTTACATATTTCTTATGCACACTTCTTTCCCTTTACATATTTCTTATGCACACTTCTTTCCCTTTACATATTTCTTATGCACACTTCTTTCCCTTTACATATTTCTTATGCACACTTCTTTCCCTTTACATATTTCTTATGCACACTTCTTTCCCTTTACATATTTCTTATGCACACTTCTTTCCCTTTACATATTTCTTATGCACACTTCTTTCCCTTTACATATTTCTTATGCACACTTCTTTCCCTTTACATATTTCTTATGCACACTTCTTTCCCTTTACATATTTCTTATGCACACTTCTTTCCCTTTACATATTTCTTATGCACACTTCTTTCCCTTTACATATTTCTTATGCACACTTCTTTCCCTTTACATATTTCTTATGCACACTTCTTTCCCTTTACATATTTCTTATGCACACTTCTTTCCCTTTACATATTTCTTATGCACACTTCTTTCCCTTTACATATTTCTTATGCACACTTCTTTCCCTTTACATATTTCTTATGCACACTTCTTTCCCTTTACATATTTCTTATGCACACTTCTTTCCCTTTACATATTTCTTATGCACACTTCTTTCCCTTTACATATTTCTTATGCACACTTCTTTCCCTTTACATATTTCTTATGCACACTTCTTTCCCTTTACATATTTCTTATGCACACTTCTTTCCCTTTACATATTTCTTATGCACACTTCTTTCCCTTTACATATTTCTTATGCACACTTCTTTCCCTTTACATATTTCTTATGCACACTTCTTTCCCTTTACATATTTCTTATGCACACTTCTTTCCCTTTACATATTTCTTATGCACACTTCTTTCCCTTTACATATTTCTTATGCACACTTCTTTCCCTTTACATATTTCTTATGCACACTTCTTTCCCTTTACATATTTCTTATGCACACTTCTTTCCCTTTACATATTTCTTATGCACACTTCTTTCCCTTTACATATTTCTTATGCACACTTCTTTCCCTTTACATATTTCTTATGCACACTTCTTTCCCTTTACATATTTCTTATGCACACTTCTTTCCCTTTACATATTTCTTATGCACACTTCTTTCCCTTTACATATTTCTTATGCACACTTCTTTCCCTTTACATATTTCTTATGCACACTTCTTTCCCTTTACATATTTCTTATGCACACTTCTTTCCCTTTACATATTTCTTATGCACACTTCTTTCCCTTTACATATTTCTTATGCACACTTCTTTCCCTTTACATATTTCTTATGCACACTTCTTTCCCTTTACATATTTCTTATGCACACTTCTTTCCCTTTACATATTTCTTATGCACACTTCTTTCCCTTTACATATTTCTTATGCACACTTCTTTCCCTTTACATATTTCTTATGCACACTTCTTTCCCTTTACATATTTCTTATGCACACTTCTTTCCCTTTACATATTTCTTATGCACACTTCTTTCCCTTTACATATTTCTTATGCACACTTCTTTCCCTTTACATATTTCTTATGCACACTTCTTTCCCTTTACATATTTCTTATGCACACTTCTTTCCCTTTACATATTTCTTATGCACACTTCTTTCCCTTTACATATTTCTTATGCACACTTCTTTCCCTTTACATATTTCTTATGCACACTTCTTTCCCTTTACATATTTCTTATGCACACTTCTTTCCCTTTACATATTTCTTATGCACACTTCTTTCCCTTTACATATTTCTTATGCACACTTCTTTCCCTTTACATATTTCTTATGCACACTTCTTTCCCTTTACATATTTCTTATGCACACTTCTTTCCCTTTACATATTTCTTATGCACACTTCTTTCCCTTTACATATTTCTTATGCACACTTCTTTCCCTTTACATATTTCTTATGCACACTTCTTTCCCTTTACATATTTCTTATGCACACTTCTTTCCCTTTACATATTTCTTATGCACACTTCTTTCCCTTTACATATTTCTTATGCACACTTCTTTCCCTTTACATATTTCTTATGCACACTTCTTTCCCTTTACATATTTCTTATGCACACTTCTTTCCCTTTACATATTTCTTATGCACACTTCTTTCCCTTTACATATTTCTTATGCACACTTCTTTCCCTTTACATATTTCTTATGCACACTTCTTTCCCTTTACATATTTCTTATGCACACTTCTTTCCCTTTACATATTTCTTATGCACACTTCTTTCCCTTTACATATTTCTTATGCACACTTCTTTCCCTTTACATATTTCTTATGCACACTTCTTTCCCTTTACATATTTCTTATGCACACTTCTTTCCCTTTACATATTTCTTATGCACACTTCTTTCCCTTTACATATTTCTTATGCACACTTCTTTCCCTTTACATATTTCTTATGCACACTTCTTTCCCTTTACATATTTCTTATGCACACTTCTTTCCCTTTACATATTTCTTATGCACACTTCTTTCCCTTTACATATTTCTTATGCACACTTCTTTCCCTTTACATATTTCTTATGCACACTTCTTTCCCTTTACATATTTCTTATGCACACTTCTTTCCCTTTACATATTTCTTATGCACACTTCTTTCCCTTTACATATTTCTTATGCACACTTCTTTCCCTTTACATATTTCTTATGCACACTTCTTTCCCTTTACATATTTCTTATGCACACTTCTTTCCCTTTACATATTTCTTATGCACACTTCTTTCCCTTTACATATTTCTTATGCACACTTCTTTCCCTTTACATATTTCTTATGCACACTTCTTTCCCTTTACATATTTAACTCGAGGGCTTGTTCCCACATCATGTGTTTATTTCTTATGCACACTTCTTTCCCTTTACATATTTCTTGTGCACACTTCTTTCCCTTTACATATTTCTTATGCACACTTATTTCCCTTTACATATTTCTTATGCACACTTCTTTCCCTTTACATATTTCTTATGCACACTTCTTTCCCTTTACATATTTCTTATGCACACTTCTTTCCCTTTACATATTTCTTATGCACACTTCTTTCCCTTTACATATTTCTTATGCACACTTCTTTCCCTTTACATATTTCTCATGCACACTTCTTTCCCTTTACATATTTAACTCGAGGGCTTGTTCCCACATCATGTGTTTATTTCTTATGCACACTTCTTTCCCTTTACATATTTCTTATGCACACTTCTTTCCCTTTACATATTTCTTATGCACAATTCTTTCCCTTTACATATTTCTTATGCACACTTCTTTCCCTTTACATATTTCTTATGCACACTTCTTTCCCTTTACATATTTCTTATGCACACTTCTTTCCCTTTACATATTTCTTATGCACACTTCTTTCCCTTTACATATTTCTTATGCACACTTCTTTCCCTTTACATATTTCTCATGCACACTTCTTTCCCTTTACATATTTCTTATGCACACTTCTTTCCCTTTACATATTTCTTATGCACACTTCTTTCCCTTTACATATTTCTTATGCACACTTCTTTCCCTTTACATATTTCGTATGCACACTTCTTTCCCTTTACATATTTCTTATGCACACTTCTTTCCCTTTACATATTTCTTATGCACACTTCTTTCCCTTTACATATTTAACTCGAGGGCTTGTTCCCACATCATGTGTTTATTTCTTATGCACACTTCTTTCCCTTTACATATTTCTCATGCACACTTCTTTCCCTTTACATATTTCTTATGCACACTTCTTTCCCTTTACATATTTCTTATGCACACTTCTTTCCCTTTACATATTTCTTATGCACACTTCTTTCCCTTTACATATTTAACTCGAGGGCTTGTTCCCACATCATGTGTTTATTTCTTATGCACACTTCTTTCCCTTTACATATTTCTCATGCACACTTCTTTCCCTTTACATATTTCTTATGCACACTTCTTTCCCTTTACATATTTCTTATGCACACTTCTTTCCCTTTACATATTTCTTATGCACACTTCTTTCCCTTTACATATTTCTTATGCACACTTCTTTCCCTTTACATATTTCTTATGCACACTTCTTTCCCTTTACATATTTCTTATGCACACTTCTTTCCCTTTACATATTTAACTCGAGGGCTTGTTCCCACATCATGTGTTTATTTCTTATGCACACTTCTTTCCCTTTACATATTTCTTATGCACACTTCTTTCCCTTTACATATTTCTTATGCACACTTCTTTCCCTTTACATATTTCTTATGCACACTTCTTTCCCTTTACATATTTCTTATGCACACTTCTTTCCCTTTACATATTTCTTATGCACACTTCTTTCCCTTTACATATTTCTTATGCACACTTCTTTCCCTTTACATATTTCTTATGCACACTTCTTTCCCTTTACATATTTCTCATGCACACTTCTTTCCCTTTACATATTTCTTATGCACACTTCTTTCCCTTTACATATTTCTTATGCACACTTCTTTCCCTTTACATATTTCTTATGCACACTTCTTTCCCTTTACATATTTCTTATGCACACTTCTTTCCCTTTACATATTTCTTATGCACACTTCTTTCCCTTTACATATTTCTTATGCACACTTCTTTCCCTTTACATATTTAACTCGAGGGCTTGTTCCCACATCATGTGTTTATTTCTTATGCACACTTCTTTCCCTTTACATATTTCTTATGCACACTTCTTTCCCTTTACATATTTCTTATGCACACTTCTTTCCCTTTACATATTTCTTATGCACACTTCTTTCCCTTTACATATTTCTTATGCACACTTCTTTCCCTTTACATATTTCTTATGCACACTTCTTTCCCTTAACATATTTAACTCGAGGGCTTGTTCCCACATCATGTGTTTATTTCTTATGCACACTTCTTTCCCTTTACATATTTCTTATGCACACTTCTTTCCCTTTACATATTTCTTATGCACACTTCTTTCCCTTTACATATTTCTTATGCACACTTCTTTCCCTTTACATATTTCTTATGCACACTTCTTTCCCTTTACATATTTCTTATGCACACTTCTTTCCCTTTACATATTTCTTATGCACACTTCTTTCCCTTTACATATTTCTTATGCACACTTCTTTCCTTTTACATATTTCTTATGCACACTTCTTTCCCTTTACATATTTCTTATGCACACTTCTTTCCCTTTACATATTTCTTATGCACACTTCATTCCCTTTACATATTTCTTATGCACACTTCTTTCCCTTTACATATTTCTTATGCACACTTCTTTCCCTTTACATATTTCTTATGCACACTTCTTTCACTTTACATATTTCTTATGCACACTTCTTTTCCTTTACATATTTCTTATGCACACTTCTTTCCCTTTACATATTTCTTATGCACACTTCTTTTCCTTTACATATTTCTTATGCACACTTCTTTCCCTTTACATATTTCTTATGCACACTTCTTTCCCTTTACATATTTAACTCGAGGGCTTGTTCCCACATCATGTGTTTATTTCTTATGCACACTTCTTTCCCTTTACATATTTCTTATGCACACTTCTTTCCCTTTACATATTTCTTATGCACACTTCTTTCCCTTTACATATTGCTTATGCACACTTCTTTCCCTTTACATATTTCTTATGCACACTTCTTTCCCTTTACATATTTCTTATGCACACTTCTTTCCCTTTACATATTTCTTATGCACACTTCTTTCCCTTTACATATTTCTTATGCACACTTCTTTCCCTTTACATATTTCTTATGCACACTTCTTTCCCTTTACATATTTCTTATGCACACTTCTTTCCCTTTACATATTTCTTATGCACACTTCTTTCCCTTTACATATTTCTTATGCACACTTCTTTCCCTTTACATATTTCTTATGCACACTTCTTTCCCTTTACATATTTCTTATGCACACTTCTTTCCCTTTACATATTTCTTATGCACACTTATTTCCCTTTACATATTTCTTATGCACACTTCTTTCCCTTTACATATTTCTTATGCACACTTCTTTCCCTTTACATATTTCTTATGCACACTTCTTTCCCTTTACATATTTCTTATGCACACTTCTTTCCCTTTACATATTTCTTATGCACACTTCTTTCCCTTTACATATTTCTTATGCACACTTCTTTCCTTTTACATATTTCTTATGCACACTTCTTTCCCTTTACATATTTCTTATGCACACTTCTTTCCCTTTACATATTTCTTATGCACACTTCTTTCCCTTTACATATTTCTTATGCACACTTCTTTCCCTTTACATATTTCTTATGCACACTTCTTTCCCTTTACATATTTCTTATGCACACTTCTTTCCCTTTGCATATTTCTTATGCACACTTCTTTCCCTTTACATATTTCTTATGCACACTTCTTTCCCTTTACATATTTCTTATGCACACTTCTTTCCCTTTACATATTTCTTATGCACACTTCTTTCCCTTTACATATTTCTTATGCACACTTCTTTCCCTTTACATATTTCTTATGCACACTTCTTTCCCTTTACATATTTCTTATGCACACTTCTTTCCCTTTACATATTTCTTATGCACACTTCTTTCCCTTTACATATTTCTTATGCACACTTCTTTCCCTTTACATATTTCTTATGCACACTTCTTTCCCTTTACATATTTCTTATGCACACTTCTTTCCCTTTACATATTTATTATGCACACTTCTTTCCCTTTACATATTTCTTATGCACACTTCTTTCCCTTTACATATTTCTTATGCACACTTCTTTCCCTTTACATATTTCTTATGCACACTTCTTTCCCTTTACATATTTCTTATGCACACTTCTTTCCCTTTACATATTTCTTATGCACACTTCTTTCCCTTTACATATTTCTTATGCACACTTCTTTCCCTTTACATATTTCTTATGCACACTTCTTTCCCTTTACATATTTCTTATGCACACTTCTTTCCCTTTACATATTTCTTATGCACACTTCTTTCCCTTTACATATTTCTTATGCACACTTCTTTCCCTTTACATATTTCTTATGCACACTTCTTTCCCTTTACATATTTCTTATGCACACTTCTTTAACTTTACATATTTCTTATGCACACTTCTTTCCCTTTACATATTTCTTATGCACACTTCTTTCCCTTTACATATTTCTTATGCACACTTCTTTCCCTTTACATATTTCTTATGCACACTTCTTTCCCTTTACATATTGCTTATGCACACTTCTTTCCCTTTACATATTTCTTATGCACACTTCTTTCCCTTTACATATTTCTTATGCACACTTCTTTCCCTTTACATATTTCTTATGCACACTTCTTTCCCTTTACATATTTCTCATGCACACTTCTTTCCCTTTACATATTTCTTATGCACACTTCTTTCCCTTTACATATTTCTTATGCACACTTCTTTCCCTTTACATATTTCTTATGCACACTTCTTTCCCTTTACATATTTCTTATGCACACTTCTTTCCCTTTACATATTTCTTATGCACACTTCTTTCCCTTTACATATTTCTTATGCACACTTCTTTCCCTTTACATATTTAACTCGAGGGCTTGTTCCCACATCATGTGTTTATTTCTTATGCACACTTCTTTCCCTTTACATATTTCTTATGCACACTTCTTTCCCTTTACATATTTCTTATGCACACTTCTTTCCCTTTACATATTTCTTATGCACACTTCTTTCCCTTTACATATTTCTTATGCACACTTCTTTCCCTTTACATATTTCTTATGCACACTTCTTTCCCTTAACATATTTAACTCGAGGGCTTGTTCCCACATCATGTGTTTATTTCTTATGCACACTTCTTTCCCTTTACATATTTCTTATGCACACTTCTTTCCCTTTACATATTTCTTATGCACACTTCTTTCCCTTTACATATTTCTTATGCACACTTCTTTCCCTTTACATATTTCTTATGCACACTTCTTTCCCTTTACATATTTCTTATGCACACTTCTTTCCCTTTACATATTTCTTATGCACACTTCTTTCCCTTTACATATTTCTTATGCACACTTCTTTCCTTTTACATATTTCTTATGCACACTTCTTTCCCTTTACATATTTCTTATGCACACTTCTTTCCCTTTACATATTTCTTATGCACACTTCATTCCCTTTACATATTTCTTATGCACACTTCTTTCCCTTTACATATTTCTTATGCACACTTCTTTCCCTTTACATATTTCTTATGCACACTTCTTTCACTTTACATATTTCTTATGCACACTTCTTTTCCTTTACATATTTCTTATGCACACTTCTTTCCCTTTACATATTTCTTATGCACACTTCTTTTCCTTTACATATTTCTTATGCACACTTCTTTCCCTTTACATATTTCTTATGCACACTTCTTTCCCTTTACATATTTAACTCGAGGGCTTGTTCCCACATCATGTGTTTATTTCTTATGCACACTTCTTTCCCTTTACATATTTCTTATGCACACTTCTTTCCCTTTACATATTTCTTATGCACACTTCTTTCCCTTTACATATTGCTTATGCACACTTCTTTCCCTTTACATATTTCTTATGCACACTTCTTTCCCTTTACATATTTCTTATGCACACTTCTTTCCCTTTACATATTTCTTATGCACACTTCTTTCCCTTTACATATTTCTTATGCACACTTCTTTCCCTTTACATATTTCTTATGCACACTTCTTTCCCTTTACATATTTCTTATGCACACTTCTTTCCCTTTACATATTTCTTATGCACACTTCTTTCCCTTTACATATTTCTTATGCACACTTCTTTCCCTTTACATATTTCTTATGCACACTTATTTCCCTTTACATATTTCTTATGCACACTTCTTTCCCTTTACATATTTCTTATGCACACTTCTTTCCCTTTACATATTTCTTATGCACACTTCTTTCCCTTTACATATTTCTTATGCACACTTCTTTCCCTTTACATATTTCTTATGCACACTTCTTTCCCTTTACATATTTCTTATGCACACTTCTTTCCTTTTACATATTTCTTATGCACACTTCTTTCCCTTTACATATTTCTTATGCACACTTCTTTCCCTTTACATATTTCTTATGCACACTTCTTTCCCTTTACATATTTCTTATGCACACTTCTTTCCCTTTACATATTTCTTATGCACACTTCTTTCCCTTTACATATTTCTTATGCACACTTCTTTCCCTTTGCATATTTCTTATGCACACTTCTTTCCCTTTACATATTTCTTATGCACACTTCTTTCCCTTTACATATTTCTTATGCACACTTCTTTCCCTTTACATATTTCTTATGCACACTTCTTTCCCTTTACATATTTCTTATGCACACTTCTTTCCCTTTACATATTTCTTATGCACACTTCTTTCCCTTTACATATTTCTTATGCACACTTCTTTCCCTTTACATATTTCTTATGCACACTTCTTTCCCTTTACATATTTCTTATGCACACTTCTTTCCCTTTACATATTTCTTATGCACACTTCTTTCCCTTTACATATTTCTTATGCACACTTCTTTCCCTTTACATATTTATTATGCACACTTCTTTCCCTTTACATATTTCTTATGCACACTTCTTTCCCTTTACATATTTCTTATGCACACTTCTTTCCCTTTACATATTTCTTATGCACACTTCTTTCCCTTTACATATTTCTTATGCACACTTCTTTCCCTTTACATATTTCTTATGCACACTTCTTTCCCTTTACATATTTCTTATGCACACTTCTTTCCCTTTACATATTTCTTATGCACACTTCTTTCCCTTTACATATTTCTTATGCACACTTCTTTCCCTTTACATATTTCTTATGCACACTTCTTTCCCTTTACATATTTCTTATGCACACTTCTTTCCCTTTACATATTTCTTATGCACACTTCTTTCCCTTTACATATTTCTTATGCACACTTCTTTAACTTTACATATTTCTTATGCACACTTCTTTCCCTTTACATATTTCTTATGCACACTTCTTTCCCTTTACATATTTCTTATGCACACTTCTTTCCCTTTACATATTTCTTATGCACACTTCTTTCCCTTTACATATTGCTTATGCACACTTCTTTCCCTTTACATATTTCTTATGCACACTTCTTTCCCTTTACATATTTCTTATGCACACTCCTTTCCCTTTACATATTTCTTATGCACACTCCTTTCCCTTTACATATTTCTTATGCACACTTCTTTCCCTTTACATATTTCTTATGCACACTTATTTCCCTTTACATATTTCTTATGCACACTTCTTTCCCTTTACATATTTCTTATGCACACTTCTTTCCCTTTACATATTTCTTATGCACACTTCTTTCCCTTTACATATTTCTTATGCACACTTCTTTCCCTTTACATATTTCTTATGCACACTTCTTTCCCTTTACATATTTCTTATGCACACTTCTTTCCCTTTGCATATTTCTTATGCACACTTCTTTCCCTTTACATATTTCTTATGCACACTTCTTTCCCTTTACATATTTCTTATGCACACTTCTTTCCCTTTACATATTTCTTATGCACACTTCTTTCCCTTTACATATTTCTTATGCACACTTCTTTCCCTTTACATATTTCTTATGCACACTTCTTTCCCTTTACATATTTCTTATGCACACTTCTTTCCCTTTACATATTTCTTATGCACACTTCTTTCCCTTTACATATTTCTTATGCACACTTCTTTCCCTTTACATATTTCTTATGCACACTTCTTTCCCTTTACATATTTCTTATGCACACTTCTTTCCCTTTACATATTTCTTATGCACACTTCTTTCCCTTTACATATTTCTTATGCACACTTCTTTCCCTTTACATATTTCTTATGCACACTTCTTTCCCTTTACATATTTCTTATGCACACTTATTTCCCTTTACATATTTCTTATGCACACTTCTTTCCCTTTACATATTTCTTATGCACACTTCTTTCCCTTTACATATTTCTTATGCACACTTCTTTCCCTTTACATATTTCTTATGCACACTTCTTTCCCTTTACATATTTCTTATGCACACTTCTTTCCCTTTACATATTTCTTATGCACACTTCTTTCCTTTTACATATTTCTTATGCACACTTCTTTCCCTTTACATATTTCTTATGCACACTTCTTTCCCTTTACATATTTCTTATGCACACTTCTTTCCCTTTACATATTTCTTATGCACACTTCTTTCCCTTTACATATTTCTTATGCACACTTCTTTCCCTTTACATATTTCTTATGCACACTTCTTTCCCTTTGCATATTTCTTATGCACACTTCTTTCCCTTTACATATTTCTTATGCACACTTCTTTCCCTTTACATATTTCTTATGCACACTTCTTTCCCTTTACATATTTCTTATGCACACTTCTTTCCCTTTACATATTTCTTATGCACACTTCTTTCCCTTTACATATTTCTTATGCACACTTCTTTCCCTTTACATATTTCTTATGCACACTTCTTTCCCTTTACATATTTCTTATGCACACTTCTTTCCCTTTACATATTTCTTATGCACACTTCTTTCCCTTTACATATTTCTTATGCACACTTCTTTCCCTTTACATATTTCTTATGCACACTTCTTTCCCTTTACATATTTATTATGCACACTTCTTTCCCTTTACATATTTCTTATGCACACTTCTTTCCCTTTACATATTTCTTATGCACACTTCTTTCCCTTTACATATTTCTTATGCACACTTCTTTCCCTTTACATATTTCTTATGCACACTTCTTTCCCTTTACATATTTCTTATGCACACTTCTTTCCCTTTACATATTTCTTATGCACACTTCTTTCCCTTTACATATTTCTTATGCACACTTCTTTCCCTTTACATATTTCTTATGCACACTTCTTTCCCTTTACATATTTCTTATGCACACTTCTTTCCCTTTACATATTTCTTATGCACACTTCTTTCCCTTTACATATTTCTTATGCACACTTCTTTCCCTTTACATATTTCTTATGCACACTTCTTTAACTTTACATATTTCTTATGCACACTTCTTTCCCTTTACATATTTCTTATGCACACTTCTTTCCCTTTACATATTTCTTATGCACACTTCTTTCCCTTTACATATTTCTTATGCACACTTCTTTCCCTTTACATATTGCTTATGCACACTTCTTTCCCTTTACATATTTCTTATGCACACTTCTTTCCCTTTACATATTTCTTATGCACACTCCTTTCCCTTTACATATTTCTTATGCACACTCCTTTCCCTTTACATATTTCTTATGCACACTTCTTTCCCTTTACATATTTCTTATGCACACTTATTTCCCTTTACATATTTCTTATGCACACTTCTTTCCCTTTACATATTTCTTATGCACACTTCTTTCCCTTTACATATTTCTTATGCACACTTCTTTCCCTTTACATATTTCTTATGCACACTTCTTTCCCTTTACATATTTCTTATGCACACTTCTTTCCCTTTACATATTTCTTATGCACACTTCTTTCCCTTTGCATATTTCTTATGCACACTTCTTTCCCTTTACATATTTCTTATGCACACTTCTTTCCCTTTACATATTTCTTATGCACACTTCTTTCCCTTTACATATTTCTTATGCACACTTCTTTCCCTTTACATATTTCTTATGCACACTTCTTTCCCTTTACATATTTCTTATGCACACTTCTTTCCCTTTACATATTTCTTATGCACACTTCTTTCCCTTTACATATTTCTTATGCACACTTCTTTCCCTTTACATATTTCTTATGCACACTTCTTTCCCTTTACATATTTCTTATGCACACTTCTTTCCCTTTACATATTTCTTATGCACACTTCTTTCCCTTTACATATTTCTTATGCACACTTCTTTCCCTTTACATATTTCTTATGCACACTTCTTTCCCTTTACATATTTCTTATGCACACTTCTTTCCCTTTACATATTTCTTATGCACACTTCTTTCCCTTTACATATTTCTTATGCACACTTCTTTCCCTTTACATATTTCTTATGCACACTTCTTTCCCTTTACATATTTCTTATGCACACTTCTTTCCCTTTACATATTTCTTATGCACACTTCTTTCCCTTTACATATTTCTTATGCACACTTCTTTCCCTTTACATATTTCTTATGCACACTTCTTTCCCTTTACATATTTCTTATGCACACTTCTTTCCCTTTACATATTTCTTATGCACACTTCTTTCCCTTTACATATTTCTTATGCACACTTCTTTCCCTTTACATATTTCTTATGCACACTTCTTTCCCTTTACATATTTCTTATGCACACTTCTTTCCCTTTACATATTTCTTATGCACACTTCTTTCCCTTTACATATTTCTTATGCACACTTCTTTCCCTTTACATATTTCTTATGCACACTCCTTTCCCTTTACATATTTCTTATGCACACTCCTTTCCCTTTACATATTTCTTATGCACACTTCTTTCCCTTTACATATTTCTTATGCACACTTCTTTCCCTTTACATATTTCTTATGCACACTTCTTTCCCTTTACATATTTCTTATGCACACTTCTTTCCCTTTACATATTTCTTATGCACACTTCTTTCCCTTTACATATTTCTTATGCACACTTCTTTCCCTTTACATATTTCTTATGCACACTTCCTTCCCTTTACATATTTCTTATGCACACTTCTTTCCCTTTACATATTTCTTATGCACACTTCTTTCCCTTTACATATTTCTTATGCACACTTCTTTCCCTTTACATATTTCTTATGCACACTTCTTTCCCTTTACATATTTCTTATGCACACTTCTTTCCCTTTACATATTTCTTATGCACACTTCTTTCCCTTTACATATTTCTTATGCACACTTCTTTCCCTTTACATATTTCTTATGCACACTTCTTTCCCTTTACATATTTCTTATGCACACTTCTTTCCCTTTACATATTTCTTATGCACACTTCTTTCCCTTTACATATTTCTTATGCACACTTCTTTCCCTTTACATATTTCTTATGCACACTTCTTTCTCTTTACATTTTTCTTATGCACACTTCTTTCCCTTTACATATTTCTTATGCACACTTCTCTCCCTTTACATATTTCTTATGCACACTTCTTTCCCTTTACATATTTCTTATGCACACTTCTTTCCCTTTACATATTTCTTATGCACACTTCTTTCCCTTTACATATTTCTTATGCACACTTCTTTCCCTTTACATATTTCTTATGCACACTTCTTTCCCTTTACATATTTAACTCGAGGGCTTGTTCCCACATCATGTGTTTATTTCTTATGCACACTTCTTTCCCTTTACATATTTCTTATGCACACTTCTTTCCCTTTACATATTTCTTATGCACACTACTTTCCCTTTACATATTTCTTATGCACACTTCTTTCTCTTTACATATTTCTTATGCACACTTCTTTCCCTTTACATATTTCTTATGCACACTTCTTTCCCTTTACATATTTCTTATGCACACTTCTTTCCCTTTACATATTTCTTATGCACACTTCTTTCCCTTTACATATTTCTTATGCACACTTCTTTCCCTTTACATATTTCTTATGCACACTTCTTTCCCTTTACATATTTCTTATGCACACTTCTTTCCCTTTACATATTTCTTATGCACACTTCTTTCCCTTTACATATTTCTTATGCACACTTCTTTCCCTTTACATATTTCTTATGCACACTTCTTTCCCTTTACATATTTCTGATGCACACTTCTTTCCCTTTACATATTTCTTATGCACACTTCTTTCCCTTTACATATTTAACTCGAGGGCTTGTTCCCACATCATGTGTTTATTTCTTATGCACACTTCTTTCCCTTTACATATTTAACTCGAGGGCTTGTTCCCACATCATGTGTTTATTTCTTATGCACACTTCTTTCCCTTTACATATTTAACTCGAGGGCTTGTTCCCACATCATGTGTTTATTTCTTATGCACACTTCTTTCCCTTTACATATTTAACTCGAGGGCTTGTTCCCACATCATGTGTTTATTTCTTATGCACACTTCTTTCCCTTTACATATTTAACTCGAGGGCTTGTCCCGACATCATGTGTTTATTTCTTATGCACACTTCTTTCCCTTTACATATTTCTTATGCACACTTCTTTCCCTTTACATATTTCTTATGCACACTTCTTTCCCTTTACATATTTCTTATGCACACTTCTTTCCCTTTACATATTTCTTATGCACACTTCTTTCCCTTTACATAATTCTTATGCACACTTCTTTCCCTTTACATATTTCTTATGCACACTTCTTTCCCTTTACATATTTCTTATGCACACTTCTTTCCCTTTACATATTTCTTATGCACACTTCTTTCCCTTTACATATTTCTTATGCACACTTCTTTCCCTTTACATATTTCTTATGCACACTTCTTTCCCTTTACATATTTCTTATGCACACTTCTTTCCCTTTACATATTTCTTATGCACACTTCTTTCCCTTTACATATTTCTTATGCACACTTCTTTCCCTTTACATATTTCTTATGCACACTTCTTTCCCTTTACATATTTAACTCGAGGGCTTGTTCCCACATCATGTGTTTATTTCTTATGCACACTTCTTTCCCTTTACATATTTAACTCGAGGGCTTGTTCCCACATCGTGTGTTTATTTCTTATGCACACTTCTTTCCCTTTACATATTTCTTATGCACACTTATTTCCCTTTACATATTTCTTATGCACACTTCTTTCCCTTTACATATTTCTTATGCACACTTCTTTCCCTTTACATATTTCTTATGCACACTTCTTTACCTTTACA
>JBAIAA010001579.1:0-38832 GCA_037893245.1 Crossaster papposus
TAGTATTTTATTTCGATTTTCTGAAAATTATAACGTTAACACACGCGTTTCAAATTCGCCATAGGTTTGTGCACACAATCCCCGCCCACAAATAAGGGCATGAAGGAAAGCATGCCCCGGGAAGGGGCTGGGTGTTAGGAGATAGAGGGGGGCCTCCAGGAATGGCAAAATTAGCAATTTGACCCGGGGCATGCTTTGTTAGTATTTTATTTCGATTTTCTGAAAATTATAACGTTAACACACGCGTTTCAAATTCGCCATAGGTTTGTGCACACAATCCCCGCCCACAAATAAGGGCATGAAGGAAAGCATGCCCCGGGAAGGGGCTGGGTGTTAGGAGATAGAGGGGGGCCTCCAGGAATGGCAAAATTAGCAATTTGACCCGGGGCATGCTTTGTTAGTATTTTATTTCGATTTTCTGAAAATTATAACGTTAACACACGCGTTTCAAATTCGCCATAGGTTTGTGCACACAATCCCCGCCCACAAATAAGGGCATGAAGGAAAGCATGCCCCGGGAAGGGGCTGGGTGTTAGGAGATAGAGGGGGGCCTCCAGGAATGGCAAAATTAGCAATTTGACCCGGGGCATGCTTTGTTAGTATTTTATTTCGATTTTCTGAAAATTATAACGTTAACACACGCGTTTCAAATTCGCCATAGGTTTGTGCACACAATCCCCGCCCACAAATAAGGGCATGAAGGAAAGCATGCCCCGGGAAGGGGCTGGGTGTTAGGAGATAGAGGGGGGCCTCCAGGAATGGCAAAATTAGCAATTTGACCCGGGGCATGCTTTGTTAGTATTTTATTTCGATTTTCTGAAAATTATAACGTTAACACACGCGTTTCAAATTCGCCATAGGTTTGTGCACACAATCCCCGCCCACAAATAAGGGCATGAAGGAAAGCATGCCCCGGGAAGGGGCTGGGTGTTAGGAGATAGAGGGGGGCCTCCAGGAATGGCAAAATTAGCAATTTGACCCGGGGCATGCTTTGTTAGTATTTTATTTCGATTTTCTGAAAATTATAACGTTAACACACGCGTTTCAAATTCGCCATAGGTTTGTGCACACAATCCCCGCCCACAAATAAGGGCATGAAGGAAAGCATGCCCCGGGAAGGGGCTGGGTGTTAGGAGATAGAGGGGGGCCTCCAGGAATGGCAAAATTAGCAATTTGACCCGGGGCATGCTTTGTTAGTATTTTATTTCGATTTTCTGAAAATTATAACGTTAACACACGCGTTTCAAATTCGCCATAGGTTTGTGCACACAATCCCCGCCCACAAATAAGGGCATGAAGGAAAGCATGCCCCGGGAAGGGGCTGGGTGTTAGGAGATAGAGGGGGGCCTCCAGGAATGGCAAAATTAGCAATTTGACCCGGGGCATGCTTTGTTAGTATTTTATTTCGATTTTCTGAAAATTATAACGTTAACACACGCGTTTCAAATTCGCCATAGGTTTGTGCACACAATCCCCGCCCACAAATAAGGGCATGAAGGAAAGCATGCCCCGGGAAGGGGCTGGGTGTTAGGAGATAGAGGGGGGCCTCCAGGAATGGCAAAATTAGCAATTTGACCCGGGGCATGCTTTGTTAGTATTTTATTTCGATTTTCTGAAAATTATAACGTTAACACACGCGTTTCAAATTCGCCATAGGTTTGTGCACACAATCCCCGCCCACAAATAAGGGCATGAAGGAAAGCATGCCCCGGGAAGGGGCTGGGTGTTAGGAGATAGAGGGGGGCCTCCAGGAATGGCAAAATTAGCAATTTGACCCGGGGCATGCTTTGTTAGTATTTTATTTCGATTTTCTGAAAATTATAACGTTAACACACGCGTTTCAAATTCGCCATAGGTTTGTGCACACAATCCCCGCCCACAAATAAGGGCATGAAGGAAAGCATGCCCCGGGAAGGGGCTGGGTGTTAGGAGATAGAGGGGGGCCTCCAGGAATGGCAAAATTAGCAATTTGACCCGGGGCATGCTTTGTTAGTATTTTATTTCGATTTTCTGAAAATTATAACGTTAACACACGCGTTTCAAATTCGCCATAGGTTTGTGCACACAATCCCCGCCCACAAATAAGGGCATGAAGGAAAGCATGCCCCGGGAAGGGGCTGGGTGTTAGGAGATAGAGGGGGGCCTCCAGGAATGGCAAAATTAGCAATTTGACCCGGGGCATGCTTTGTTAGTATTTTATTTCGATTTTCTGAAAATTATAACGTTAACACACGCGTTTCAAATTCGCCATAGGTTTGTGCCACACAATCCCCGCCCACAAATAAGGGCATGAAGGAAAGCATGCCCCGGGAAGGGGCTGGGTGTTAGGAGATAGAGGGGGGCCTCCAGGAATGGCAAAATTAGCAATTTGACCCGGGGCATGCTTTGTTAGTATTTTATTTCGATTTTCTGAAAATTATAACGTTAACACACGCGTTTCAAATTCGCCATAGGTTTGTGCACACAATCCCCGCCCACAAATAAGGGCATGAAGGAAAGCATGCCCCGGGAAGGGGCTGGGTGTTAGGAGATAGAGGGGGGCCTCCAGGAATGGCAAAATTAGCAATTTGACCCGGGGCATGCTTTGTTAGTATTTTATTTCGATTTTCTGAAAATTATAACGTTAACACACGCGTTTCAAATTCGCCATAGGTTTGTGCACACAATCCCCGCCCACAAATAAGGGCATGAAGGAAAGCATGCCCCGGGAAGGGGCTGGGTGTTAGGAGATAGAGGGGGGCCTCCAGGAATGGCAAAATTAGCAATTTGACCCGGGGCATGCTTTGTTAGTATTTTATTTCGATTTTCTGAAAATTATAACGTTAACACACGCGTTTCAAATTCGCCATAGGTTTGTGCACACAATCCCCGCCCACAAATAAGGGCATGAAGGAAAGCATGCCCCGGGAAGGGGCTGGGTGTTAGGAGATAGAGGGGGGCCTCCAGGAATGGCAAAATTAGCAATTTGACCCGGGGCATGCTTTGTTAGTATTTTATTTCGATTTTCTGAAAATTATAACGTTAACACACGCGTTTCAAATTCGCCATAGGTTTGTGCACACAATCCCCGCCCACAAATAAGGGCATGAAGGAAAGCATGCCCCGGGAAGGGGCTGGGTGTTAGGAGATAGAGGGGGGCCTCCAGGAATGGCAAAATTAGCAATTTGACCCGGGGCATGCTTTGTTAGTATTTTATTTCGATTTTCTGAAAATTATAACGTTAACACACGCGTTTCAAATTCGCCATAGGTTTGTGCACACAATCCCCGCCCACAAATAAGGGCATGAAGGAAAGCATGCCCCGGGAAGGGGCTGGGTGTTAGGAGATAGAGGGGGGCCTCCAGGAATGGCAAAATTAGCAATTTGACCCGGGGCATGCTTTGTTAGTATTTTATTTCGATTTTCTGAAAATTATAACGTTAACACACGCGTTTCAAATTCGCCATAGGTTTGTGCACACAATCCCCGCCCACAAATAAGGGCATGAAGGAAAGCATGCCCCGGGAAGGGGCTGGGTGTTAGGAGATAGAGGGGGGCCTCCAGGAATGGCAAAATTAGCAATTTGACCCGGGGCATGCTTTGTTAGTATTTTATTTCGATTTTCTGAAAATTATAACGTTAACACACGCGTTTCAAATTCGCCATAGGTTTGTGCACACAATCCCCGCCCACAAATAAGGGCATGAAGGAAAGCATGCCCCGGGAAGGGGCTGGGTGTTAGGAGATAGAGGGGGGCCTCCAGGAATGGCAAAATTAGCAATTTGACCCGGGGCATGCTTTGTTAGTATTTTATTTCGATTTTCTGAAAATTATAACGTTAACACACGCGTTTCAAATTCGCCATAGGTTTGTGCACACAATCCCCGCCCACAAATAAGGGCATGAAGGAAAGCATGCCCCGGGAAGGGGCTGGGTGTTAGGAGATAGAGGGGGGCCTCCAGGAATGGCAAAATTAGCAATTTGACCCGGGGCATGCTTTGTTAGTATTTTATTTCGATTTTCTGAAAATTATAACGTTAACACACGCGTTTCAAATTCGCCATAGGTTTGTGCACACAATCCCCGCCCACAAATAAGGGCATGAAGGAAAGCATGCCCCGGGAAGGGGCTGGGTGTTAGGAGATAGAGGGGGGCCTCCAGGAATGGCAAAATTAGCAATTTGACCCGGGGCATGCTTTGTTAGTATTTTATTTCGATTTTCTGAAAATTATAACGTTAACACACGCGTTTCAAATTCGCCATAGGTTTGTGCACACAATCCCCGCCCACAAATAAGGGCATGAAGGAAAGCATGCCCCGGGAAGGGGCTGGGTGTTAGGAGATAGAGGGGGGCCTCCAGGAATGGCAAAATTAGCAATTTGACCCGGGGCATGCTTTGTTAGTATTTTATTTCGATTTTCTGAAAATTATAACGTTAACACACGCGTTTCAAATTCGCCATAGGTTTGTGCACACAATCCCCGCCCACAAATAAGGGCATGAAGGAAAGCATGCCCCGGGAAGGGGCTGGGTGTTAGGAGATAGAGGGGGGCCTCCAGGAATGGCAAAATTAGCAATTTGACCCGGGGCATGCTTTGTTAGTATTTTATTTCGATTTTCTGAAAATTATAACGTTAACACACGCGTTTCAAATTCGCCATAGGTTTGTGCACACAATCCCCGCCCACAAATAAGGGCATGAAGGAAAGCATGCCCCGGGAAGGGGCTGGGTGTTAGGAGATAGAGGGGGGCCTCCAGGAATGGCAAAATTAGCAATTTGACCCGGGGCATGCTTTGTTAGTATTTTATTTCGATTTTCTGAAAATTATAACGTTAACACACGCGTTTCAAATTCGCCATAGGTTTGTGCACACAATCCCCGCCCACAAATAAGGGCATGAAGGAAAGCATGCCCCGGGAAGGGGCTGGGTGTTAGGAGATAGAGGGGGGCCTCCAGGAATGGCAAAATTAGCAATTTGACCCGGGGCATGCTTTGTTAGTATTTTATTTCGATTTTCTGAAAATTATAACGTTAACACACGCGTTTCAAATTCGCCATAGGTTTGTGCACACAATCCCCGCCCACAAATAAGGGCATGAAGGAAAGCATGCCCCGGGAAGGGGCTGGGTGTTAGGAGATAGAGGGGGGCCTCCAGGAATGGCAAAATTAGCAATTTGACCCGGGGCATGCTTTGTTAGTATTTTATTTCGATTTTCTGAAAATTATAACGTTAACACACGCGTTTCAAATTCGCCACATAGGTTTGTGCACACAATCCCCGCCCACAAATAAGGGCATGAAGGAAAGCATGCCCCGGGAAGGGGCTGGGTGTTAGGAGATAGAGGGGGGCCTCCAGGAATGGCAAAATTAGCAATTTGACCCGGGGCATGCTTTGTTAGTATTTTATTTCGATTTTCTGAAAATTATAACGTTAACACACGCGTTTCAAATTCGCCATAGGTTTGTGCACACAATCCCCGCCCACAAATAAGGGCATGAAGGAAAGCATGCCCCGGGAAGGGGCTGGGTGTTAGGAGATAGAGGGGGGCCTCCAGGAATGGCAAAATTAGCAATTTGACCCGGGGCATGCTTTGTTAGTATTTTATTTCGATTTTCTGAAAATTATAACGTTAACACACGCGTTTCAAATTCGCCATAGGTTTGTGCACACAATCCCCGCCCACAAATAAGGGCATGAAGGAAAGCATGCCCCGGGAAGGGGCTGGGTGTTAGGAGATAGAGGGGGGCCTCCAGGAATGGCAAAATTAGCAATTTGACCCGGGGCATGCTTTGTTAGTATTTTATTTCGATTTTCTGAAAATTATAACGTTAACACACGCGTTTCAAATTCGCCATAGGTTTGTGCACACAATCCCCGCCCACAAATAAGGGCATGAAGGAAAGCATGCCCCGGGAAGGGGCTGGGTGTTAGGAGATAGAGGGGGGCCTCCAGGAATGGCAAAATTAGCAATTTGACCCGGGGCATGCTTTGTTAGTATTTTATTTCGATTTTCTGAAAATTATAACGTTAACACACGCGTTTCAAATTCGCCATAGGTTTGTGCACACAATCCCCGCCCACAAATAAGGGCATGAAGGAAAGCATGCCCCGGGAAGGGGCTGGGTGTTAGGAGATAGAGGGGGGCCTCCAGGAATGGCAAAATTAGCAATTTGACCCGGGGCATGCTTTGTTAGTATTTTATTTCGATTTTCTGAAAATTATAACGTTAACACACGCGTTTCAAATTCGCCATAGGTTTGTGCACACAATCCCCGCCCACAAATAAGGGCATGAAGGAAAGCATGCCCCGGGAAGGGGCTGGGTGTTAGGAGATAGAGGGGGGCCTCCAGGAATGGCAAAATTAGCAATTTGACCCGGGGCATGCTTTGTTAGTATTTTATTTCGATTTTCTGAAAATTATAACGTTAACACACGCGTTTCAAATTCGCCATAGGTTTGTGCACACAATCCCCGCCCACAAATAAGGGCATGAAGGAAAGCATGCCCCGGGAAGGGGCTGGGTGTTAGGAGATAGAGGGGGGCCTCCAGGAATGGCAAAATTAGCAATTTGACCCGGGGCATGCTTTGTTAGTATTTTATTTCGATTTTCTGAAAATTATAACGTTAACACACGCGTTTCAAATTCGCCATAGGTTTGTGCACACAATCCCCGCCCACAAATAAGGGCATGAAGGAAAGCATGCCCCGGGAAGGGGCTGGGTGTTAGGAGATAGAGGGGGGCCTCCAGGAATGGCAAAATTAGCAATTTGACCCGGGGCATGCTTTGTTAGTATTTTATTTCGATTTTCTGAAAATTATAACGTTAACACACGCGTTTCAAATTCGCCATAGGTTTGTGCACACAATCCCCGCCCACAAATAAGGGCATGAAGGAAAGCATGCCCCGGGAAGGGGCTGGGTGTTAGGAGATAGAGGGGGGCCTCCAGGAATGGCAAAATTAGCAATTTGACCCGGGGCATGCTTTGTTAGTATTTTATTTCGATTTTCTGAAAATTATAACGTTAACACACGCGTTTCAAATTCGCCATAGGTTTGTGCACACAATCCCCGCCCACAAATAAGGGCATGAAGGAAAGCATGCCCCGGGAAGGGGCTGGGTGTTAGGAGATAGAGGGGGGCCTCCAGGAATGGCAAAATTAGCAATTTGACCCGGGGCATGCTTTGTTAGTATTTTATTTCGATTTTCTGAAAATTATAACGTTAACACACGCGTTTCAAATTCGCCATAGGTTTGTGCACACAATCCCCGCCCACAAATAAGGGCATGAAGGAAAGCATGCCCCGGGAAGGGGCTGGGTGTTAGGAGATAGAGGGGGGCCTCCAGGAATGGCAAAATTAGCAATTTGACCCGGGGCATGCTTTGTTAGTATTTTATTTCGATTTTCTGAAAATTATAACGTTAACACACGCGTTTCAAATTCGCCATAGGTTTGTGCACACAATCCCCGCCCACAAATAAGGGCATGAAGGAAAGCATGCCCCGGGAAGGGGCTGGGTGTTAGGAGATAGAGGGGGGCCTCCAGGAATGGCAAAATTAGCAATTTGACCCGGGGCATGCTTTGTTAGTATTTTATTTCGATTTTCTGAAAATTATAACGTTAACACACGCGTTTCAAATTCGCCATAGGTTTGTGCACACAATCCCCGCCCACAAATAAGGGCATGAAGGAAAGCATGCCCCGGGAAGGGGCTGGGTGTTAGGAGATAGAGGGGGGCCTCCAGGAATGGCAAAATTAGCAATTTGACCCGGGGCATGCTTTGTTAGTATTTTATTTCGATTTTCTGAAAATTATAACGTTAACACACGCGTTTCAAATTCGCCATAGGTTTGTGCACACAATCCCCGCCCACAAATAAGGGCATGAAGGAAAGCATGCCCCGGGAAGGGGCTGGGTGTTAGGAGATAGAGGGGGGCCTCCAGGAATGGCAAAATTAGCAATTTGACCCGGGGCATGCTTTGTTAGTATTTTATTTCGATTTTCTGAAAATTATAACGTTAACACACGCGTTTCAAATTCGCCATAGGTTTGTGCACACAATCCCCGCCCACAAATAAGGGCATGAAGGAAAGCATGCCCCGGGAAGGGGCTGGGTGTTAGGAGATAGAGGGGGGCCTCCAGGAATGGCAAAATTAGCAATTTGACCCGGGGCATGCTTTGTTAGTATTTTATTTCGATTTTCTGAAAATTATAACGTTAACACACGCGTTTCAAATTCGCCATAGGTTTGTGCACACAATCCCCGCCCACAAATAAGGGCATGAAGGAAAGCATGCCCCGGGAAGGGGCTGGGTGTTAGGAGATAGAGGGGGGCCTCCAGGAATGGCAAAATTAGCAATTTGACCCGGGGCATGCTTTGTTAGTATTTTATTTCGATTTTCTGAAAATTATAACGTTAACACACGCGTTTCAAACATAGGTTTGTGCACACAATCCCCGCCCACAAATAAGGGCATGAAGGTAAAGCATGCCCACGGGAAGGGGCTGGGTGTTAGGAGATAGAGGGGGGCTCCTCCAGGAATGGCAAATTAGCAAATTTGACCCGGGGCATGCTTTGTTAGTTTTTATTTCGATTTTCTGAAAAATTTATAACGTTAACACACGCGTTCAAATTCGCCATAGGTTTGTGCACACAATCCCCGCCCACAAATAAGGGCATGAAGGAAAGCATGCCCCGGGAAGGGGCTGGGTGTTAGGAGATAGAGGGGGGCCTCCAGGAATGGCAAAAATTAGCAATTTGACCCGGGGCATGCTTTGTTAGTATTTTATTTCGATTTTCTGAAAATTATAACGTTAACACACGCGTTTCAAATTCGCCATAGGTTTGTGCACACAATCCCCGCCCACAAATAAGGGCATGAAGGAAAGCATGCCCCGGGAAGGGGCTGGGTGTTAGGAGATAGAGGGGGGCCTCTAGGAATGGCAAAATTAGCAATTTGACCCGGGGCATGCTTTGTTAGTATTTTATTTCGATTTTCTGAAAATTATAACGTTAACACACGCGTTTCAAATTCGCCATAGGTTTGTGCACACAATCCCCGCCCACAAATAAGGGCATGAAGGAAAGCATGCCCCGGGAAGGGGCTGGGTGTTAGGAGATAGAGGGGGGCCTCCAGGAATGGCAAAATTAGCAATTTGACCCGGGGCATGCTTTGTTAGTATTTTATTTCGATTTTCTGAAAATTATAACGTTAACACACGCGTTTCAAATTCGCCATAGGTTTGTGCACACAATCCCCGCCCACAAATAAGGGCATGAAGGAAAGCATGCCCCGGGAAGGGGCTGGGTGTTAGGAGATAGAGGGGGGCCTCCAGGAATGGCAAAATTAGCAATTTGACCCGGGGCATGCTTTGTTAGTATTTTATTTCGATTTTCTGAAAATTATAACGTTAACACACGCGTTTCAAATTCGCCATAGGTTTGTGCACACAATCCCCGCCCACAAATAAGGGCATGAAGGAAAGCATGCCCCGGGAAGGGGCTGGGTGTTAGGAGATAGAGGGGGGCCTCCAGGAATGGCAAAATTAGCAATTTGACCCGGGGCATGCTTTGTTAGTATTTTATTTCGATTTTCTGAAAATTATAACGTTAACACACGCGTTTCAAATTCGCCATAGGTTTGTGCACACAATCCCCGCCCACAAATAAGGGCATGAAGGAAAGCATGCCCCGGGAAGGGGCTGGGTGTTAGGAGATAGAGGGGGGCCTCCAGGAATGGCAAAATTAGCAATTTGACCCGGGGCATGCTTTGTTAGTATTTTATTTCGATTTTCTGAAAATTATAACGTTAACACACGCGTTTCAAATTCGCCATAGGTTTGTGCACACAATCCCCGCCCACAAATAAGGGCATGAAGGAAAGCATGCCCCGGGAAGGGGCTGGGTGTTAGGAGATAGAGGGGGGCCTCCAGGAATGGCAAAATTAGCAATTTGACCCGGGGCATGCTTTGTTAGTATTTTATTTCGATTTTCTGAAAATTATAACGTTAACACACGCGTTTCAAATTCGCCATAGGTTTGTGCACACAATCCCCGCCCACAAATAAGGGCATGAAGGAAAGCATGCCCCGGGAAGGGGCTGGGTGTTAGGAGATAGAGGGGGGCCTCCAGGAATGGCAAAATTAGCAATTTGACCCGGGGCATGCTTTGTTAGTATTTTATTTCGATTTTCTGAAAATTATAACGTTAACACACGCGTTTCAAATTCGCCATAGGTTTGTGCACACAATCCCCGCCCACAAATAAGGGCATGAAGGAAAGCATGCCCCGGGAAGGGGCTGGGTGTTAGGAGATAGAGGGGGGCCTCCAGGAATGGCAAAATTAGCAATTTGACCCGGGGCATGCTTTGTTAGTATTTTATTTCGATTTTCTGAAAATTATAACGTTAACACACGCGTTTCAAATTCGCCATAGGTTTGTGCACACAATCCCCGCCCACAAATAAGGGCATGAAGGAAAGCATGCCCCGGGAAGGGGCTGGGTGTTAGGAGATAGAGGGGGGCCTCCAGGAATGGCAAAATTAGCAATTTGACCCGGGGCATGCTTTGTTAGTATTTTATTTCGATTTTCTGAAAATTATAACGTTAACACACGCGTTTCAAATTCGCCATAGGTTTGTGCACACAATCCCCGCCCACAAATAAGGGCATGAAGGAAAGCATGCCCCGGGAAGGGGCTGGGTGTTAGGAGATAGAGGGGGGCCTCCAGGAATGGCAAAATTAGCAATTTGACCCGGGGCATGCTTTGTTAGTATTTTATTTCGATTTTCTGAAAATTATAACGTTAACACACGCGTTTCAAATTCGCCATAGGTTTGTGCACACAATCCCCGCCCACAAATAAGGGCATGAAGGAAAGCATGCCCCGGGAAGGGGCTGGGTGTTAGGAGATAGAGGGGGGCCTCCAGGAATGGCAAAATTAGCAATTTGACCCGGGGCATGCTTTGTTAGTATTTTATTTCGATTTTCTGAAAATTATAACGTTAACACACGCGTTTCAAATTCGCCATAGGTTTGTGCACACAATCCCCGCCCACAAATAAGGGCATGAAGGAAAGCATGCCCCGGGAAGGGGCTGGGTGTTAGGAGATAGAGGGGGGCCTCCAGGAATGGCAAAATTAGCAATTTGACCCGGGGCATGCTTTGTTAGTATTTTATTTCGATTTTCTGAAAATTATAACGTTAACACACGCGTTTCAAATTCGCCATAGGTTTGTGCACACAATCCCCGCCCACAAATAAGGGCATGAAGGAAAGCATGCCCCGGGAAGGGGCTGGGTGTTAGGAGATAGAGGGGGGCCTCCAGGAATGGCAAAATTAGCAATTTGACCCGGGGCATGCTTTGTTAGTATTTTATTTCGATTTTCTGAAAATTATAACGTTAACACACGCGTTTCAAATTCGCCATAGGTTTGTGCACACAATCCCCGCCCACAAATAAGGGCATGAAGGAAAGCATGCCCCGGGAAGGGGCTGGGTGTTAGGAGATAGAGGGGGGCCTCCAGGAATGGCAAAATTAGCAATTTGACCCGGGGCATGCTTTGTTAGTATTTTATTTCGATTTTCTGAAAATTATAACGTTAACACACGCGTTTCAAATTCGCCATAGGTTTGTGCACACAATCCCCGCCCACAAATAAGGGCATGAAGGAAAGCATGCCCCGGGAAGGGGCTGGGTGTTAGGAGATAGAGGGGGGCCTCCAGGAATGGCAAAATTAGCAATTTGACCCGGGGCATGCTTTGTTAGTATTTTATTTCGATTTTCTGAAAATTATAACGTTAACACACGCGTTTCAAATTCGCCATAGGTTTGTGCACACAATCCCCGCCCACAAATAAGGGCATGAAGGAAAGCATGCCCCGGGAAGGGGCTGGGTGTTAGGAGATAGAGGGGGGCCTCCAGGAATGGCAAAATTAGCAATTTGACCCGGGGCATGCTTTGTTAGTATTTTATTTCGATTTTCTGAAAATTATAACGTTAACACACGCGTTTCAAATTCGCCATAGGTTTGTGCACACAATCCCCGCCCACAAATAAGGGCATGAAGGAAAGCATGCCCCGGGAAGGGGCTGGGTGTTAGGAGATAGAGGGGGGCCTCCAGGAATGGCAAAATTAGCAATTTGACCCGGGGCATGCTTTGTTAGTATTTTATTTCGATTTTCTGAAAATTATAACGTTAACACACGCGTTTCAAATTCGCCATAGGTTTGTGCACACAATCCCCGCCCACAAATAAGGGCATGAAGGAAAGCATGCCCCGGGAAGGGGCTGGGTGTTAGGAGATAGAGGGGGGCCTCCAGGAATGGCAAAATTAGCAATTTGACCCGGGGCATGCTTTGTTAGTATTTTATTTCGATTTTCTGAAAATTATAACGTTAACACACGCGTTTCAAATTCGCCATAGGTTTGTGCACACAATCCCCGCCCACAAATAAGGGCATGAAGGAAAGCATGCCCCGGGAAGGGGCTGGGTGTTAGGAGATAGAGGGGGGCCTCCAGGAATGGCAAAATTAGCAATTTGACCCGGGGCATGCTTTGTTAGTATTTTATTTCGATTTTCTGAAAATTATAACGTTAACACACGCGTTTCAAATTCGCCATAGGTTTGTGCACACAATCCCCGCCCACAAATAAGGGCATGAAGGAAAGCATGCCCCGGGAAGGGGCTGGGTGTTAGGAGATAGAGGGGGGCCTCCAGGAATGGCAAAATTAGCAATTTGACCCGGGGCATGCTTTGTTAGTATTTTATTTCGATTTTCTGAAAATTATAACGTTAACACACGCGTTTCAAATTCGCCATAGGTTTGTGCACACAATCCCCGCCCACAAATAAGGGCATGAAGGAAAGCATGCCCCGGGAAGGGGCTGGGTGTTAGGAGATAGAGGGGGGCCTCCAGGAATGGCAAAATTAGCAATTTGACCCGGGGCATGCTTTGTTAGTATTTTATTTCGATTTTCTGAAAATTATAACGTTAACACACGCGTTTCAAATTCGCCATAGGTTTGTGCACACAATCCCCGCCCACAAATAAGGGCATGAAGGAAAGCATGCCCCGGGAAGGGGCTGGGTGTTAGGAGATAGAGGGGGGCCTCCAGGAATGGCAAAATTAGCAATTTGACCCGGGGCATGCTTTGTTAGTATTTTATTTCGATTTTCTGAAAATTATAACGTTAACACACGCGTTTCAAATTCGCCATAGGTTTGTGCACACAATCCCCGCCCACAAATAAGGGCATGAAGGAAAGCATGCCCCGGGAAGGGGCTGGGTGTTAGGAGATAGAGGGGGGCCTCCAGGAATGGCAAAATTAGCAATTTGACCCGGGGCATGCTTTGTTAGTATTTTATTTCGATTTTCTGAAAATTATAACGTTAACACACGCGTTTCAAATTCGCCATAGGTTTGTGCACACAATCCCCGCCCACAAATAAGGGCATGAAGGAAAGCATGCCCCGGGAAGGGGCTGGGTGTTAGGAGATAGAGGGGGGCCTCCAGGAATGGCAAAATTAGCAATTTGACCCGGGGCATGCTTTGTTAGTATTTTATTTCGATTTTCTGAAAATTATAACGTTAACACACGCGTTTCAAATTCGCCATAGGTTTGTGCACACAATCCCCGCCCACAAATAAGGGCATGAAGGAAAGCATGCCCCGGGAAGGGGCTGGGTGTTAGGAGATAGAGGGGGGCCTCCAGGAATGGCAAAATTAGCAATTTGACCCGGGGCATGCTTTGTTAGTATTTTATTTCGATTTTCTGAAAATTATAACGTTAACACACGCGTTTCAAATTCGCCATAGGTTTGTGCACACAATCCCCGCCCACAAATAAGGGCATGAAGGAAAGCATGCCCCGGGAAGGGGCTGGGTGTTAGGAGATAGAGGGGGGCCTCCAGGAATGGCAAAATTAGCAATTTGACCCGGGGCATGCTTTGTTAGTATTTTATTTCGATTTTCTGAAAATTATAACGTTAACACACGCGTTTCAAATTCGCCATAGGTTTGTGCACACAATCCCCGCCCACAAATAAGGGCATGAAGGAAAGCATGCCCCGGGAAGGGGCTGGGTGTTAGGAGATAGAGGGGGGCCTCCAGGAATGGCAAAATTAGCAATTTGACCCGGGGCATGCTTTGTTAGTATTTTATTTCGATTTTCTGAAAATTATAACGTTAACACACGCGTTTCAAATTCGCCATAGGTTTGTGCACACAATCCCCGCCCACAAATAAGGGCATGAAGGAAAGCATGCCCCGGGAAGGGGCTGGGTGTTAGGAGATAGAGGGGGGCCTCCAGGAATGGCAAAATTAGCAATTTGACCCGGGGCATGCTTTGTTAGTATTTTATTTCGATTTTCTGAAAATTATAACGTTAACACACGCGTTTCAAATTCGCCATAGGTTTGTGCACACAATCCCCGCCCACAAATAAGGGCATGAAGGAAAGCATGCCCCGGGAAGGGGCTGGGTGTTAGGAGATAGAGGGGGGCCTCCAGGAATGGCAAAATTAGCAATTTGACCCGGGGCATGCTTTGTTAGTATTTTATTTCGATTTTCTGAAAATTATAACGTTAACACACGCGTTTCAAATTCGCCATAGGTTTGTGCACACAATCCCCGCCCACAAATAAGGGCATGAAGGAAAGCATGCCCCGGGAAGGGGCTGGGTGTTAGGAGATAGAGGGGGGCCTCCAGGAATGGCAAAATTAGCAATTTGACCCGGGGCATGCTTTGTTAGTATTTTATTTCGATTTTCTGAAAATTATAACGTTAACACACGCGTTTCAAATTCGCCATAGGTTTGTGCACACAATCCCCGCCCACAAATAAGGGCATGAAGGAAAGCATGCCCCGGGAAGGGGCTGGGTGTTAGGAGATAGAGGGGGGCCTCCAGGAATGGCAAAATTAGCAATTTGACCCGGGGCATGCTTTGTTAGTATTTTATTTCGATTTTCTGAAAATTATAACGTTAACACACGCGTTTCAAATTCGCCATAGGTTTGTGCACACAATCCCCGCCCACAAATAAGGGCATGAAGGAAAGCATGCCCCGGGAAGGGGCTGGGTGTTAGGAGATAGAGGGGGGCCTCCAGGAATGGCAAAATTAGCAATTTGACCCGGGGCATGCTTTGTTAGTATTTTATTTCGATTTTCTGAAAATTATAACGTTAACACACGCGTTTCAAATTCGCCATAGGTTTGTGCACACAATCCCCGCCCACAAATAAGGGCATGAAGGAAAGCATGCCCCGGGAAGGGGCTGGGTGTTAGGAGATAGAGGGGGGCCTCCAGGAATGGCAAAATTAGCAATTTGACCCGGGGCATGCTTTGTTAGTATTTTATTTCGATTTTCTGAAAATTATAACGTTAACACACGCGTTTCAAATTCGCCATAGGTTTGTGCACACAATCCCCGCCCACAAATAAGGGCATGAAGGAAAGCATGCCCCGGGAAGGGGCTGGGTGTTAGGAGATAGAGGGGGGCCTCCAGGAATGGCAAAATTAGCAATTTGACCCGGGGCATGCTTTGTTAGTATTTTATTTCGATTTTCTGAAAATTATAACGTTAACACACGCGTTTCAAATTCGCCATAGGTTTGTGCACACAATCCCCGCCCACAAATAAGGGCATGAAGGAAAGCATGCCCCGGGAAGGGGCTGGGTGTTAGGAGATAGAGGGGGGCCTCCAGGAATGGCAAAATTAGCAATTTGACCCGGGGCATGCTTTGTTAGTATTTTATTTCGATTTTCTGAAAATTATAACGTTAACACACGCGTTTCAAATTCGCCATAGGTTTGTGCACACAATCCCCGCCCACAAATAAGGGCATGAAGGAAAGCATGCCCCGGGAAGGGGCTGGGTGTTAGGAGATAGAGGGGGGCCTCCAGGAATGGCAAAATTAGCAATTTGACCCGGGGCATGCTTTGTTAGTATTTTATTTCGATTTTCTGAAAATTATAACGTTAACACACGCGTTTCAAATTCGCCATAGGTTTGTGCACACAATCCCCGCCCACAAATAAGGGCATGAAGGAAAGCATGCCCCGGGAAGGGGCTGGGTGTTAGGAGATAGAGGGGGGCCTCCAGGAATGGCAAAATTAGCAATTTGACCCGGGGCATGCTTTGTTAGTATTTTATTTCGATTTTCTGAAAATTATAACGTTAACACACGCGTTTCAAATTCGCCATAGGTTTGTGCACACAATCCCCGCCCACAAATAAGGGCATGAAGGAAAGCATGCCCCGGGAAGGGGCTGGGTGTTAGGAGATAGAGGGGGGCCTCCAGGAATGGCAAAATTAGCAATTTGACCCGGGGCATGCTTTGTTAGTATTTTATTTCGATTTTCTGAAAATTATAACGTTAACACACGCGTTTCAAATTCGCCATAGGTTTGTGCACACAATCCCCGCCCACAAATAAGGGCATGAAGGAAAGCATGCCCCGGGAAGGGGCTGGGTGTTAGGAGATAGAGGGGGGCCTCCAGGAATGGCAAAATTAGCAATTTGACCCGGGGCATGCTTTGTTAGTATTTTATTTCGATTTTCTGAAAATTATAACGTTAACACACGCGTTTCAAATTCGCCATAGGTTTGTGCACACAATCCCCGCCCACAAATAAGGGCATGAAGGAAAGCATGCCCCGGGAAGGGGCTGGGTGTTAGGAGATAGAGGGGGGCCTCCAGGAATGGCAAAATTAGCAATTTGACCCGGGGCATGCTTTGTTAGTATTTTATTTCGATTTTCTGAAAATTATAACGTTAACACACGCGTTTCAAATTCGCCATAGGTTTGTGCACACAATCCCCGCCCACAAATAAGGGCATGAAGGAAAGCATGCCCCGGGAAGGGGCTGGGTGTTAGGAGATAGAGGGGGGCCTCCAGGAATGGCAAAATTAGCAATTTGACCCGGGGCATGCTTTGTTCAGTATTTTATTTCGATTTTCTGAAAATTATAACGTTAACACACGCGTTTCAAATTCGCCATAGGTTTGTGCACACAATCCCCGCCCACAAATAAGGGCATGAAGGAAAGCATGCCCCGGGAAGGGGCTGGGTGTTAGGAGATAGAGGGGGGCCTCCAGGAATGGCAAAATTAGCAATTTGACCCGGGGCATGCTTTGTTAGTATTTTATTTCGATTTTCTGAAAATTATAACGTTAACACACGCGTTTCAAATTCGCCATAGGTTTGTGCACACAATCCCCGCCCACAAATAAGGGCATGAAGGAAAGCATGCCCCGGGAAGGGGCTGGGTGTTAGGAGATAGAGGGGGGCCTCCAGGAATGGCAAAATTAGCAATTTGACCCGGGGCATGCTTTGTTAGTATTTTATTTCGATTTTCTGAAAATTATAACGTTAACACACGCGTTTCAAATTCGCCATAGGTTTGTGCACACAATCCCCGCCCACAAATAAGGGCATGAAGGAAAGCATGCCCCGGGAAGGGGCTGGGTGTTAGGAGATAGAGGGGGGCCTCCAGGAATGGCAAAATTAGCAATTTGACCCGGGGCATGCTTTGTTAGTATTTTATTTCGATTTTCTGAAAATTATAACGTTAACACACGCGTTTCAAATTCGCCATAGGTTTGTGCACACAATCCCCGCCCACAAATAAGGGCATGAAGGAAAGCATGCCCCGGGAAGGGGCTGGGTGTTAGGAGATAGAGGGGGGCCTCCAGGAATGGCAAAATTAGCAATTTGACCCGGGGCATGCTTTGTTAGTATTTTATTTCGATTTTCTGAAAATTATAACGTTAACACACGCGTTTCAAATTCGCCATAGGTTTGTGCACACAATCCCCGCCCACAAATAAGGGCATGAAGGAAAGCATGCCCCGGGAAGGGGCTGGGTGTTAGGAGATAGAGGGGGGCCTCCAGGAATGGCAAAATTAGCAATTTGACCCGGGGCATGCTTTGTTAGTATTTTATTTCGATTTTCTGAAAATTATAACGTTAACACACGCGTTTCAAATTCGCCATAGGTTTGTGCACACAATCCCCGCCCACAAATAAGGGCATGAAGGAAAGCATGCCCCGGGAAGGGGCTGGGTGTTAGGAGATAGAGGGGGGCCTCCAGGAATGGCAAAATTAGCAATTTGACCCGGGGCATGCTTTGTTAGTATTTTATTTCGATTTTCTGAAAATTATAACGTTAACACACGCGTTTCAAATTCGCCATAGGTTTGTGCACACAATCCCCGCCCACAAATAAGGGCATGAAGGAAAGCATGCCCCGGGAAGGGGCTGGGTGTTAGGAGATAGAGGGGGGCCTCCAGGAATGGCAAAATTAGCAATTTGACCCGGGGCATGCTTTGTTAGTATTTTATTTCGATTTTCTGAAAATTATAACGTTAACACACGCGTTTCAAATTCGCCATAGGTTTGTGCACACAATCCCCGCCCACAAATAAGGGCATGAAGGAAAGCATGCCCCGGGAAGGGGCTGGGTGTTAGGAGATAGAGGGGGGCCTCCAGGAATGGCAAAATTAGCAATTTGACCCGGGGCATGCTTTGTTAGTATTTTATTTCGATTTTCTGAAAATTATAACGTTAACACACGCGTTTCAAATTCGCCATAGGTTTGTGCACACAATCCCCGCCCACAAATAAGGGCATGAAGGAAAGCATGCCCCGGGAAGGGGCTGGGTGTTAGGAGATAGAGGGGGGCCTCCAGGAATGGCAAAATTAGCAATTTGACCCGGGGCATGCTTTGTTAGTATTTTATTTCGATTTTCTGAAAATTATAACGTTAACACACGCGTTTCAAATTCGCCATAGGTTTGTGCACACAATCCCCGCCCACAAATAAGGGCATGAAGGAAAGCATGCCCCGGGAAGGGGCTGGGTGTTAGGAGATAGAGGGGGGCCTCCAGGAATGGCAAAATTAGCAATTTGACCCGGGGCATGCTTTGTTAGTATTTTATTTCGATTTTCTGAAAATTATAACGTTAACACACGCGTTTCAAATTCGCCATAGGTTTGTGCACACAATCCCCGCCCACAAATAAGGGCATGAAGGAAAGCATGCCCCGGGAAGGGGCTGGGTGTTAGGAGATAGAGGGGGGCCTCCAGGAATGGCAAAATTAGCAATTTGACCCGGGGCATGCTTTGTTAGTATTTTATTTCGATTTTCTGAAAATTATAACGTTAACACACGCGTTTCAAATTCGCCATAGGTTTGTGCACACAATCCCCGCCCACAAATAAGGGCATGAAGGAAAGCATGCCCCGGGAAGGGGCTGGGTGTTAGGAGATAGAGGGGGGCCTCCAGGAATGGCAAAATTAGCAATTTGACCCGGGGCATGCTTTGTTAGTATTTTATTTCGATTTTCTGAAAATTATAACGTTAACACACGCGTTTCAAATTCGCCATAGGTTTGTGCACACAATCCCCGCCCACAAATAAGGGCATGAAGGAAAGCATGCCCCGGGAAGGGGCTGGGTGTTAGGAGATAGAGGGGGGCCTCCAGGAATGGCAAAATTAGCAATTTGACCCGGGGCATGCTTTGTTAGTATTTTATTTCGATTTTCTGAAAATTATAACGTTAACACACGCGTTTCAAATTCGCCATAGGTTTGTGCACACAATCCCCGCCCACAAATAAGGGCATGAAGGAAAGCATGCCCCGGGAAGGGGCTGGGTGTTAGGAGATAGAGGGGGGCCTCCAGGAATGGCAAAATTAGCAATTTGACCCGGGGCATGCTTTGTTAGTATTTTATTTCGATTTTCTGAAAATTATAACGTTAACACACGCGTTTCAAATTCGCCATAGGTTTGTGCACACAATCCCCGCCCACAAATAAGGGCATGAAGGAAAGCATGCCCCGGGAAGGGGCTGGGTGTTAGGAGATAGAGGGGGGCCTCCAGGAATGGCAAAATTAGCAATTTGACCCGGGGCATGCTTTGTTAGTATTTTATTTCGATTTTCTGAAAATTATAACGTTAACACACGCGTTTCAAATTCGCCATAGGTTTGTGCACACAATCCCCGCCCACAAATAAGGGCATGAAGGAAAGCATGCCCCGGGAAGGGGCTGGGTGTTAGGAGATAGAGGGGGGCCTCCAGGAATGGCAAAATTAGCAATTTGACCCGGGGCATGCTTTGTTAGTATTTTATTTCGATTTTCTGAAAATTATAACGTTAACACACGCGTTTCAAATTCGCCATAGGTTTGTGCACACAATCCCCGCCCACAAATAAGGGCATGAAGGAAAGCATGCCCCGGGAAGGGGCTGGGTGTTAGGAGATAGAGGGGGGCCTCCAGGAATGGCAAAATTAGCAATTTGACCCGGGGCATGCTTTGTTAGTATTTTATTTCGATTTTCTGAAAATTATAACGTTAACACACGCGTTTCAAATTCGCCATAGGTTTGTGCACACAATCCCCGCCCACAAATAAGGGCATGAAGGAAAGCATGCCCCGGGAAGGGGCTGGGTGTTAGGAGATAGAGGGGGGCCTCCAGGAATGGCAAAATTAGCAATTTGACCCGGGGCATGCTTTGTTAGTATTTTATTTCGATTTTCTGAAAATTATAACGTTAACACACGCGTTTCAAATTCGCCATAGGTTTGTGCACACAATCCCCGCCCACAAATAAGGGCATGAAGGAAAGCATGCCCCGGGAAGGGGCTGGGTGTTAGGAGATAGAGGGGGGCCTCCAGGAATGGCAAAATTAGCAATTTGACCCGGGGCATGCTTTGTTAGTATTTTATTTCGATTTTCTGAAAATTATAACGTTAACACACGCGTTTCAAATTCGCCATAGGTTTGTGCACACAATCCCCGCCCACAAATAAGGGCATGAAGGAAAGCATGCCCCGGGAAGGGGCTGGGTGTTAGGAGATAGAGGGGGGCCTCCAGGAATGGCAAAATTAGCAATTTGACCCGGGGCATGCTTTGTTAGTATTTTATTTCGATTTTCTGAAAATTATAACGTTAACACACGCGTTTCAAATTCGCCATAGGTTTGTGCACACAATCCCCGCCCACAAATAAGGGCATGAAGGAAAGCATGCCCCGGGAAGGGGCTGGGTGTTAGGAGATAGAGGGGGGCCTCCAGGAATGGCAAAATTAGCAATTTGACCCGGGGCATGCTTTGTTAGTATTTTATTTCGATTTTCTGAAAATTATAACGTTAACACACGCGTTTCAAATTCGCCATAGGTTTGTGCACACAATCCCCGCCCACAAATAAGGGCATGAAGGAAAGCATGCCCCGGGAAGGGGCTGGGTGTTAGGAGATAGAGGGGGGCCTCCAGGAATGGCAAAATTAGCAATTTGACCCGGGGCATGCTTTGTTAGTATTTTATTTCGATTTTCTGAAAATTATAACGTTAACACACGCGTTTCAAATTCGCCATAGGTTTGTGCACACAATCCCCGCCCACAAATAAGGGCATGAAGGAAAGCATGCCCCGGGAAGGGGCTGGGTGTTAGGAGATAGAGGGGGGCCTCCAGGAATGGCAAAATTAGCAATTTGACCCGGGGCATGCTTTGTTAGTATTTTATTTCGATTTTCTGAAAATTATAACGTTAACACACGCGTTTCAAATTCGCCATAGGTTTGTGCACACAATCCCCGCCCACAAATAAGGGCATGAAGGAAAGCATGCCCCGGGAAGGGGCTGGGTGTTAGGAGATAGAGGGGGGCCTCCAGGAATGGCAAAATTAGCAATTTGACCCGGGGCATGCTTTGTTAGTATTTTATTTCGATTTTCTGAAAATTATAACGTTAACACACGCGTTTCAAATTCGCCATAGGTTTGTGCACACAATCCCCGCCCACAAATAAGGGCATGAAGGAAAGCATGCCCCGGGAAGGGGCTGGGTGTTAGGAGATAGAGGGGGGCCTCCAGGAATGGCAAAATTAGCAATTTGACCCGGGGCATGCTTTGTTAGTATTTTATTTCGATTTTCTGAAAATTATAACGTTAACACACGCGTTTCAAATTCGCCATAGGTTTGTGCACACAATCCCCGCCCACAAATAAGGGCATGAAGGAAAGCATGCCCCGGGAAGGGGCTGGGTGTTAGGAGATAGAGGGGGGCCTCCAGGAATGGCAAAATTAGCAATTTGACCCGGGGCATGCTTTGTTAGTATTTTATTTCGATTTTCTGAAAATTATAACGTTAACACACGCGTTTCAAATTCGCCATAGGTTTGTGCACACAATCCCCGCCCACAAATAAGGGCATGAAGGAAAGCATGCCCCGGGAAGGGGCTGGGTGTTAGGAGATAGAGGGGGGCCTCCAGGAATGGCAAAATTAGCAATTTGACCCGGGGCATGCTTTGTTAGTATTTTATTTCGATTTTCTGAAAATTATAACGTTAACACACGCGTTTCAAATTCGCCATAGGTTTGTGCACACAATCCCCGCCCACAAATAAGGGCATGAAGGAAAGCATGCCCCGGGAAGGGGCTGGGTGTTAGGAGATAGAGGGGGGCCTCCAGGAATGGCAAAATTAGCAATTTGACCCGGGGCATGCTTTGTTAGTATTTTATTTCGATTTTCTGAAAATTATAACGTTAACACACGCGTTTCAAATTCGCCATAGGTTTGTGCACACAATCCCCGCCCACAAATAAGGGCATGAAGGAAAGCATGCCCCGGGAAGGGGCTGGGTGTTAGGAGATAGAGGGGGGCCTCCAGGAATGGCAAAATTAGCAATTTGACCCGGGGCATGCTTTGTTAGTATTTTATTTCGATTTTCTGAAAATTATAACGTTAACACACGCGTTTCAAATTCGCCATAGGTTTGTGCACACAATCCCCGCCCACAAATAAGGGCATGAAGGAAAGCATGCCCCGGGAAGGGGCTGGGTGTTAGGAGATAGAGGGGGGCCTCCAGGAATGGCAAAATTAGCAATTTGACCCGGGGCATGCTTTGTTAGTATTTTATTTCGATTTTCTGAAAATTATAACGTTAACACACGCGTTTCAAATTCGCCATAGGTTTGTGCACACAATCCCCGCCCACAAATAAGGGCATGAAGGAAAGCATGCCCCGGGAAGGGGCTGGGTGTTAGGAGATAGAGGGGGGCCTCCAGGAATGGCAAAATTAGCAATTTGACCCGGGGCATGCTTTGTTAGTATTTTATTTCGATTTTCTGAAAATTATAACGTTAACACACGCGTTTCAAATTCGCCATAGGTTTGTGCACACAATCCCCGCCCACAAATAAGGGCATGAAGGAAAGCATGCCCCGGGAAGGGGCTGGGTGTTAGGAGATAGAGGGGGGCCTCCAGGAATGGCAAAATTAGCAATTTGACCCGGGGCATGCTTTGTTAGTATTTTATTTCGATTTTCTGAAAATTATAACGTTAACACACGCGTTTCAAATTCGCCATAGGTTTGTGCACACAATCCCCGCCCACAAATAAGGGCATGAAGGAAAGCATGCCCCGGGAAGGGGCTGGGTGTTAGGAGATAGAGGGGGGCCTCCAGGAATGGCAAAATTAGCAATTTGACCCGGGGCATGCTTTGTTAGTATTTTATTTCGATTTTCTGAAAATTATAACGTTAACACACGCGTTTCAAATTCGCCATAGGTTTGTGCACACAATCCCCGCCCACAAATAAGGGCATGAAGGAAAGCATGCCCCGGGAAGGGGCTGGGTGTTAGGAGATAGAGGGGGGCCTCCAGGAATGGCAAAATTAGCAATTTGACCCGGGGCATGCTTTGTTAGTATTTTATTTCGATTTTCTGAAAATTATAACGTTAACACACGCGTTTCAAATTCGCCATAGGTTTGTGCACACAATCCCCGCCCACAAATAAGGGCATGAAGGAAAGCATGCCCCGGGAAGGGGCTGGGTGTTAGGAGATAGAGGGGGGCCTCCAGGAATGGCAAAATTAGCAATTTGACCCGGGGCATGCTTTGTTAGTATTTTATTTCGATTTTCTGAAAATTATAACGTTAACACACGCGTTTCAAATTCGCCATAGGTTTGTGCACACAATCCCCGCCCACAAATAAGGGCATGAAGGAAAGCATGCCCCGGGAAGGGGCTGGGTGTTAGGAGATAGAGGGGGGCCTCCAGGAATGGCAAAATTAGCAATTTGACCCGGGGCATGCTGTTAGTATTTTATTTCGATTTTCTGAAAATTATAACGTTAACACACGCGTTTCAAATTCGCCATAGGTTTGTGCACACAATCCCCGCCCACAAATAAGGGCATGAAGGAAAGCATGCCCCGGGAAGGGGCTGGGTGTTAGGAGATAGAGGGGGGCCTCCAGGAATGGCAAAATTAGCAATTTGACCCGGGGCATGCTTTGTTAGTATTTTATTTCGATTTTCTGAAAATTATAACGTTAACACACGCGTTTCAAATTCGCCATAGGTTTGTGCACACAATCCCCGCCCACAAATAAGGGCATGAAGGAAAGCATGCCCCGGGAAGGGGCTGGGTGTTAGGAGATAGAGGGGGGCCTCCAGGAATGGCAAAATTAGCAATTTGACCCGGGGCATGCTTTGTTAGTATTTTATTTCGATTTTCTGAAAATTATAACGTTAACACACGCGTTTCAAATTCGCCATAGGTTTGTGCACACAATCCCCGCCCACAAATAAGGGCATGAAGGAAAGCATGCCCCGGGAAGGGGCTGGGTGTTAGGAGATAGAGGGGGGCCTCCAGGAATGGCAAAATTAGCAATTTGACCCGGGGCATGCTTTGTTAGTATTTTATTTCGATTTTCTGAAAATTATAACGTTAACACACGCGTTTCAAATTCGCCATAGGTTTGTGCACACAATCCCCGCCCACAAATAAGGGCATGAAGGAAAGCATGCCCCGGGAAGAGGGCTGGGTGTTAGGAGATAGAGGGGGGCCTCCAGGAATGGCAAAATTAGCAATTTGACCCGGGGCATGCTTTGTTAGTATTTTATTTCGATTTTCTGAAAATTATAACGTTAACACACGCGTTTCAAATTCGCCATAGGTTTGTGCACACAATCCCCGCCCACAAATAAGGGCATGAAGGAAAGCATGCCCCGGGAAGGGGATGGGTGTTAGGAGATAGAGGGGGGCCTCCAGGAGTGGCAAAATTAGCAATTTGACCCGGGGCATGCTTTGTTAGTATTTTATTTCGATTTTCTGAAAATTATAACGTTAACACACGCGTTTCAAATTCGCCATAGGTTTGTGCACACAATCCCCGCCCACAAATAAGGGCATGAAGGAAAGCATGCCCCGGGAAGGGGCTGGGTGTTAGGAGATAGAGGGGGGCCTCCAGGAATGGCAAAATTAGCAATTTGACCCGGGGCATGCTTTGTTAGTATTTTATTTCGATTTTCTGAAAATTATAACGTTAACACACGCGTTTCAAATTCGCCATAGGTTTGTGCACACAATCCCCGCCCACAAATAAGGGCATGAAGGAAAGCATGCCCCGGGAAGGGGCTGGGTGTTAGGAGATAGAGGGGGGCCTCCAGGAATGGCAAAATTAGCAATTTGACCCGGGGCATGCTTTGTTAGTATTTTATTTCGATTTTCTGAAAATTATAACGTTAACACACGCGTTTCAAATTCGCCATAGGTTTGTGCACACAATCCCCGCCCACAAATAAGGGCATGAAGGAAAGCATGCCCCGGGAAGGGGCTGGGTGTTAGGAGATAGAGGGGGGCCTCCAGGAATGGCAAAATTAGCAATTTGACCCGGGGCATGCTTTGTTAGTATTTTATTTCGATTTTCTGAAAATTATAACGTTAACACACGCGTTTCAAATTCGCCATAGGTTTGTGCACACAATCCCCGCCCACAAATAAGGGCATGAAGGAAAGCATGCCCCGGGAAGGGGCTGGGTGTTAGGAGATAGAGGGGGGCCTCCAGGAATGGCAAAATTAGCAATTTGACCCGGGGCATGCTTTGTTAGTATTTTATTTCGATTTTCTGAAAATTATAACGTTAACACACGCGTTTCAAATTCGCCATAGGTTTGTGCACACAATCCCCGCCCACAAATAAGGGCATGAAGGAAAGCATGCCCCGGGAAGGGGCTGGGTGTTAGGAGATAGAGGGGGGCCTCCAGGAATGGCAAAATTAGCAATTTGACCCGGGGCATGCTTTGTTAGTATTTTATTTCGATTTTCTGAAAATTATAACGTTAACACACGCGTTTCAAATTCGCCATAGGTTTGTGCACACAATCCCCGCCCACAAATAAGGGCATGAAGGAAAGCATGCCCCGGGAAGGGGCTGGGTGTTAGGAGATAGAGGGGGGCCTCCAGGAATGGCAAAATTAGCAATTTGACCCGGGGCATGCTTTGTTAGTATTTTATTTCGATTTTCTGAAAATTATAACGTTAACACACGCGTTTCAAATTCGCCATAGGTTTGTGCACACAATCCCCGCCCACAAATAAGGGCATGAAGGAAAGCATGCCCCGGGAAGGGGCTGGGTGTTAGGAGATAGAGGGGGGCCTCCAGGAATGGCAAAATTAGCAATTTGACCCGGGGCATGCTTTGTTAGTATTTTATTTCGATTTTCTGAAAATTATAACGTTAACACACGCGTTTCAAATTCGCCATAGGTTTGTGCACACAATCCCCGCCCACAAATAAGGGCATGAAGGAAAGCATGCCCCGGGAAGGGGCTGGGTGTTAGGAGATAGAGGGGGGCCTCCAGGAATGGCAAAATTAGCAATTTGACCCGGGGCATGCTTTGTTAGTATTTTATTTCGATTTTCTGAAAATTATAACGTTAACACACGCGTTTCAAATTCGCCATAGGTTTGTGCACACAATCCCCGCCCACAAATAAGGGCATGAAGGAAAGCATGCCCCGGGAAGGGGCTGGGTGTTAGGAGATAGAGGGGGGCCTCCAGGAATGGCAAAATTAGCAATTTGACCCGGGGCATGCTTTGTTAGTATTTTATTTCGATTTTCTGAAAATTATAACGTTAACACACGCGTTTCAAATTCGCCATAGGTTTGTGCACACAATCCCCGCCCACAAATAAGGGCATGAAGGAAAGCATGCCCCGGGAAGGGGCTGGGTGTTAGGAGATAGAGGGGGGCCTCCAGGAATGGCAAAATTAGCAATTTGACCCGGGGCATGCTTTGTTAGTATTTTATTTCGATTTTCTGAAAATTATAACGTTAACACACGCGTTTCAAATTCGCCATAGGTTTGTGCACACAATCCCCGCCCACAAATAAGGGCATGAAGGAAAGCATGCCCCGGGAAGGGGCTGGGTGTTAGGAGATAGAGGGGGGCCTCCAGGAATGGCAAAATTAGCAATTTGACCCGGGGCATGCTTTGTTAGTATTTTATTTCGATTTTCTGAAAATTATAACGTTAACACACGCGTTTCAAATTCGCCATAGGTTTGTGCACACAATCCCCGCCCACAAATAAGGGCATGAAGGAAAGCATGCCCCGGGAAGGGGCTGGGTGTTAGGAGATAGAGGGGGGCCTCCAGGAATGGCAAAATTAGCAATTTGACCCGGGGCATGCTTTGTTAGTATTTTATTTCGATTTTCTGAAAATTATAACGTTAACACACGCGTTTCAAATTCGCCATAGGTTTGTGCACACAATCCCCGCCCACAAATAAGGGCATGAAGGAAAGCATGCCCCGGGAAGGGGCTGGGTGTTAGGAGATAGAGGGGGGCCTCCAGGAATGGCAAAATTAGCAATTTGACCCGGGGCATGCTTTGTTAGTATTTTATTTCGATTTTCTGAAAATTATAACGTTAACACACGCGTTTCAAATTCGCCATAGGTTTGTGCACACAATCCCCGCCCACAAATAAGGGCATGAAGGAAAGCATGCCCCGGGAAGGGGCTGGGTGTTAGGAGATAGAGGGGGGCCTCCAGGAATGGCAAAATTAGCAATTTGACCCGGGGCATGCTTTGTTAGTATTTTATTTCGATTTTCTGAAAATTATAACGTTAACACACGCGTTTCAAATTCGCCATAGGTTTGTGCACACAATCCCCGCCCACAAATAAGGGCATGAAGGAAAGCATGCCCCGGGAAGGGGCTGGGTGTTAGGAGATAGAGGGGGGCCTCCAGGAATGGCAAAATTAGCAATTTGACCCGGGGCATGCTTTGTTAGTATTTTATTTCGATTTTCTGAAAATTATAACGTTAACACACGCGTTTCAAATTCGCCATAGGTTTGTGCACACAATCCCCGCCCACAAATAAGGGCATGAAGGAAAGCATGCCCCGGGAAGGGGCTGGGTGTTAGGAGATAGAGGGGGGCCTCCAGGAATGGCAAAATTAGCAATTTGACCCGGGGCATGCTTTGTTAGTATTTTATTTCGATTTTCTGAAAATTATAACGTTAACACACGCGTTTCAAATTCGCCATAGGTTTGTGCACACAATCCCCGCCCACAAATAAGGGCATGAAGGAAAGCATGCCCCGGGAAGGGGCTGGGTGTTAGGAGATAGAGGGGGGCCTCCAGGAATGGCAAAATTAGCAATTTGACCCGGGGCATGCTTTGTTAGTATTTTATTTCGATTTTCTGAAAATTATAACGTTAACACACGCGTTTCAAATTCGCCATAGGTTTGTGCACACAATCCCCGCCCACAAATAAGGGCATGAAGGAAAGCATGCCCCGGGAAGGGGCTGGGTGTTAGGAGATAGAGGGGGGCCTCCAGGAATGGCAAAATTAGCAATTTGACCCGGGGCATGCTTTGTTAGTATTTTATTTCGATTTTCTGAAAATTATAACGTTAACACACGCGTTTCAAATTCGCCATAGGTTTGTGCACACAATCCCCGCCCACAAATAAGGGCATGAAGGAAAGCATGCCCCGGGAAGGGGCTGGGTGTTAGGAGATAGAGGGGGGCCTCCAGGAATGGCAAAATTAGCAATTTGACCCGGGGCATGCTTTGTTAGTATTTTATTTCGATTTTCTGAAAATTATAACGTTAACACACGCGTTTCAAATTCGCCATAGGTTTGTGCACACAATCCCCGCCCACAAATAAGGGCATGAAGGAAAGCATGCCCCGGGAAGGGGCTGGGTGTTAGGAGATAGAGGGGGGCCTCCAGGAATGGCAAAATTAGCAATTTGACCCGGGGCATGCTTTGTTAGTATTTTATTTCGATTTTCTGAAAATTATAACGTTAACACACGCGTTTCAAATTCGCCATAGGTTTGTGCACACAATCCCCGCCCACAAATAAGGGCATGAAGGAAAGCATGCCCCGGGAAGGGGCTGGGTGTTAGGAGATAGAGGGGGGCCTCCAGGAATGGCAAAATTAGCAATTTGACCCGGGGCATGCTTTGTTAGTATTTTATTTCGATTTTCTGAAAATTATAACGTTAACACACGCGTTTCAAATTCGCCATAGGTTTGTGCACACAATCCCCGCCCACAAATAAGGGCATGAAGGAAAGCATGCCCCGGGAAGGGGCTGGGTGTTAGGAGATAGAGGGGGGCCTCCAGGAATGGCAAAATTAGCAATTTGACCCGGGGCATGCTTTGTTAGTATTTTATTTCGATTTTCTGAAAATTATAACGTTAACACACGCGTTTCAAATTCGCCATAGGTTTGTGCACACAATCCCCGCCCACAAATAAGGGCATGAAGGAAAGCATGCCCCGGGAAGGGGCTGGGTGTTAGGAGATAGAGGGGGGCCTCCAGGAATGGCAAAATTAGCAATTTGACCCGGGGCATGCTTTGTTAGTATTTTATTTCGATTTTCTGAAAATTATAACGTTAACACACGCGTTTCAAATTCGCCATAGGTTTGTGCACACAATCCCCGCCCACAAATAAGGGCATGAAGGAAAGCATGCCCCGGGAAGGGGCTGGGTGTTAGGAGATAGAGGGGGGCCTCCAGGAATGGCAAAATTAGCAATTTGACCCGGGGCATGCTTTGTTAGTATTTTATTTCGATTTTCTGAAAATTATAACGTTAACACACGCGTTTCAAATTCGCCATAGGTTTGTGCACACAATCCCCGCCCACAAATAAGGGCATGAAGGAAAGCATGCCCCGGGAAGGGGCTGGGTGTTAGGAGATAGAGGGGGGCCTCCAGGAATGGCAAAATTAGCAATTTGACCCGGGGCATGCTTTGTTAGTATTTTATTTCGATTTTCTGAAAATTATAACGTTAACACACGCGTTTCAAATTCGCCATAGGTTTGTGCACACAATCCCCGCCCACAAATAAGGGCATGAAGGAAAGCATGCCCCGGGAAGGGGCTGGGTGTTAGGAGATAGAGGGGGGCCTCCAGGAATGGCAAAATTAGCAATTTGACCCGGGGCATGCTTTGTTAGTATTTTATTTCGATTTTCTGAAAATTATAACGTTAACACACGCGTTTCAAATTCGCCATAGGTTTGTGCACACAATCCCCGCCCACAAATAAGGGCATGAAGGAAAGCATGCCCCGGGAAGGGGCTGGGTGTTAGGAGATAGAGGGGGGCCTCCAGGAATGGCAAAATTAGCAATTTGACCCGGGGCATGCTTTGTTAGTATTTTATTTCGATTTTCTGAAAATTATAACGTTAACACACGCGTTTCAAATTCGCCATAGGTTTGTGCACACAATCCCCGCCCACAAATAAGGGCATGAAGGAAAGCATGCCCCGGGAAGGGGCTGGGTGTTAGGAGATAGAGGGGGGCCTCCAGGAATGGCAAAATTAGCAATTTGACCCGGGGCATGCTTTGTTAGTATTTTATTTCGATTTTCTGAAAATTATAACGTTAACACACGCGTTTCAAATTCGCCATAGGTTTGTGCACACAATCCCCGCCCACAAATAAGGGCATGAAGGAAAGCATGCCCCGGGAAGGGGCTGGGTGTTAGGAGATAGAGGGGGGCCTCCAGGAATGGCAAAATTAGCAATTTGACCCGGGGCATGCTTTGTTAGTATTTTATTTCGATTTTCTGAAAATTATAACGTTAACACACGCGTTTCAAATTCGCCATAGGTTTGTGCACACAATCCCCGCCCACAAATAAGGGCATGAAGGAAAGCATGCCCCGGGAAGGGGCTGGGTGTTAGGAGATAGAGGGGGGCCTCCAGGAATGGCAAAATTAGCAATTTGACCCGGGGCATGCTTTGTTAGTATTTTATTTCGATTTTCTGAAAATTATAACGTTAACACACGCGTTTCAAATTCGCCATAGGTTTGTGCACACAATCCCCGCCCACAAATAAGGGCATGAAGGAAAGCATGCCCCGGGAAGGGGCTGGGTGTTAGGAGATAGAGGGGGGCCTCCAGGAATGGCAAAATTAGCAATTTGACCCGGGGCATGCTTTGTTAGTATTTTATTTCGATTTTCTGAAAATTATAACGTTAACACACGCGTTTCAAATTCGCCATAGGTTTGTGCACACAATCCCCGCCCACAAATAAGGGCATGAAGGAAAGCATGCCCCGGGAAGGGGCTGGGTGTTAGGAGATAGAGGGGGGCCTCCAGGAATGGCAAAATTAGCAATTTGACCCGGGGCATGCTTTGTTAGTATTTTATTTCGATTTTCTGAAAATTATAACGTTAACACACGCGTTTCAAATTCGCCATAGGTTTGTGCACACAATCCCCGCCCACAAATAAGGGCATGAAGGAAAGCATGCCCCGGGAAGGGGCTGGGTGTTAGGAGATAGAGGGGGGCCTCCAGGAATGGCAAAATTAGCAATTTGACCCGGGGCATGCTTTGTTAGTATTTTATTTCGATTTTCTGAAAATTATAACGTTAACACACGCGTTTCAAATTCGCCATAGGTTTGTGCACACAATCCCCGCCCACAAATAAGGGCATGAAGGAAAGCATGCCCCGGGAAGGGGCTGGGTGTTAGGAGATAGAGGGGGGCCTCCAGGAATGGCAAAATTAGCAATTTGACCCGGGGCATGCTTTGTTAGTATTTTATTTCGATTTTCTGAAAATTATAACGTTAACACACGCGTTTCAAATTCGCCATAGGTTTGTGCACACAATCCCCGCCCACAAATAAGGGCATGAAGGAAAGCATGCCCCGGGAAGGGGCTGGGTGTTAGGAGATAGAGGGGGGCCTCCAGGAATGGCAAAATTAGCAATTTGACCCGGGGCATGCTTTGTTAGTATTTTATTTCGATTTTCTGAAAATTATAACGTTAACACACGCGTTTCAAATTCGCCATAGGTTTGTGCACACAATCCCCGCCCACAAATAAGGGCATGAAGGAAAGCATGCCCCGGGAAGGGGCTGGGTGTTAGGAGATAGAGGGGGGCCTCCAGGAATGGCAAAATTAGCAATTTGACCCGGGGCATGCTTTGTTAGTATTTTATTTCGATTTTCTGAAAATTATAACGTTAACACACGCGTTTCAAATTCGCCATAGGTTTGTGCACACAATCCCCGCCCACAAATAAGGGCATGAAGGAAAGCATGCCCCGGGAAGGGGCTGGGTGTTAGGAGATAGAGGGGGGCCTCCAGGAATGGCAAAATTAGCAATTTGACCCGGGGCATGCTTTGTTAGTATTTTATTTCGATTTTCTGAAAATTATAACGTTAACACACGCGTTTCAAATTCGCCATAGGTTTGTGCACACAATCCCCGCCCACAAATAAGGGCATGAAGGAAAGCATGCCCCGGGAAGGGGCTGGGTGTTAGGAGATAGAGGGGGGCCTCCAGGAATGGCAAAATTAGCAATTTGACCCGGGGCATGCTTTGTTAGTATTTTATTTCGATTTTCTGAAAATTATAACGTTAACACACGCGTTTCAAATTCGCCATAGGTTTGTGCACACAATCCCCGCCCACAAATAAGGGCATGAAGGAAAGCATGCCCCGGGAAGGGGCTGGGTGTTAGGAGATAGAGGGGGGCCTCCAGGAATGGCAAAATTAGCAATTTGACCCGGGGCATGCTTTGTTAGTATTTTATTTCGATTTTCTGAAAATTATAACGTTAACACACGCGTTTCAAATTCGCCATAGGTTTGTGCACACAATCCCCGCCCACAAATAAGGGCATGAAGGAAAGCATGCCCCGGGAAGGGGCTGGGTGTTAGGAGATAGAGGGGGGCCTCCAGGAATGGCAAAATTAGCAATTTGACCCGGGGCATGCTTTGTTAGTATTTTATTTCGATTTTCTGAAAATTATAACGTTAACACACGCGTTTCAAATTCGCCATAGGTTTGTGCACACAATCCCCGCCCACAAATAAGGGCATGAAGGAAAGCATGCCCCGGGAAGGGGCTGGGTGTTAGGAGATAGAGGGGGGCCTCCAGGAATGGCAAAATTAGCAATTTGACCCGGGGCATGCTTTGTTAGTATTTTATTTCGATTTTCTGAAAATTATAACGTTAACACACGCGTTTCAAATTCGCCATAGGTTTGTGCACACAATCCCCGCCCACAAATAAGGGCATGAAGGAAAGCATGCCCCGGGAAGGGGCTGGGTGTTAGGAGATAGAGGGGGGCCTCCAGGAATGGCAAAATTAGCAATTTGACCCGGGGCATGCTTTGTTAGTATTTTATTTCGATTTTCTGAAAATTATAACGTTAACACACGCGTTTCAAATTCGCCATAGGTTTGTGCACACAATCCCCGCCCACAAATAAGGGCATGAAGGAAAGCATGCCCCGGGAAGGGGCTGGGTGTTAGGAGATAGAGGGGGGCCTCCAGGAATGGCAAAATTAGCAATTTGACCCGGGGCATGCTTTGTTAGTATTTTATTTCGATTTTCTGAAAATTATAACGTTAACACACGCGTTTCAAATTCGCCATAGGTTTGTGCACACAATCCCCGCCCACAAATAAGGGCATGAAGGAAAGCATGCCCCGGGAAGGGGCTGGGTGTTAGGAGATAGAGGGGGGCCTCCAGGAATGGCAAAATTAGCAATTTGACCCGGGGCATGCTTTGTTAGTATTTTATTTCGATTTTCTGAAAATTATAACGTTAACACACGCGTTTCAAATTCGCCATAGGTTTGTGCACACAATCCCCGCCCACAAATAAGGGCATGAAGGAAAGCATGCCCCGGGAAGGGGCTGGGTGTTAGGAGATAGAGGGGGGCCTCCAGGAATGGCAAAATTAGCAATTTGACCCGGGGCATGCTTTGTTAGTATTTTATTTCGATTTTCTGAAAATTATAACGTTAACACACGCGTTTCAAATTCGCCATAGGTTTGTGCACACAATCCCCGCCCACAAATAAGGGCATGAAGGAAAGCATGCCCCGGGAAGGGGCTGGGTGTTAGGAGATAGAGGGGGGCCTCCAGGAATGGCAAAATTAGCAATTTGACCCGGGGCATGCTTTGTTAGTATTTTATTTCGATTTTCTGAAAATTATAACGTTAACACACGCGTTTCAAATTCGCCATAGGTTTGTGCACACAATCCCCGCCCACAAATAAGGGCATGAAGGAAAGCATGCCCCGGGAAGGGGCTGGGTGTTAGGAGATAGAGGGGGGCCTCCAGGAATGGCAAAATTAGCAATTTGACCCGGGGCATGCTTTGTTAGTATTTTATTTCGATTTTCTGAAAATTATAACGTTAACACACGCGTTTCAAATTCGCCATAGGTTTGTGCACACAATCCCCGCCCACAAATAAGGGCATGAAGGAAAGCATGCCCCGGGAAGGGGCTGGGTGTTAGGAGATAGAGGGGGGCCTCCAGGAATGGCAAAATTAGCAATTTGACCCGGGGCATGCTTTGTTAGTATTTTATTTCGATTTTCTGAAAATTATAACGTTAACACACGCGTTTCAAATTCGCCATAGGTTTGTGCACACAATCCCCGCCCACAAATAAGGGCATGAAGGAAAGCATGCCCCGGGAAGGGGCTGGGTGTTAGGAGATAGAGGGGGGCCTCCAGGAATGGCAAAATTAGCAATTTGACCCGGGGCATGCTTTGTTAGTATTTTATTTCGATTTTCTGAAAATTATAACGTTAACACACGCGTTTCAAATTCGCCATAGGTTTGTGCACACAATCCCCGCCCACAAATAAGGGCATGAAGGAAAGCATGCCCCGGGAAGGGGCTGGGTGTTAGGAGATAGAGGGGGGCCTCCAGGAATGGCAAAATTAGCAATTTGACCCGGGGCATGCTTTGTTAGTATTTTATTTCGATTTTCTGAAAATTATAACGTTAACACACGCGTTTCAAATTCGCCATAGGTTTGTGCACACAATCCCCGCCCACAAATAAGGGCATGAAGGAAAGCATGCCCCGGGAAGGGGCTGGGTGTTAGGAGATAGAGGGGGGCCTCCAGGAATGGCAAAATTAGCAATTTGACCCGGGGCATGCTTTGTTAGTATTTTATTTCGATTTTCTGAAAATTATAACGTTAACACACGCGTTTCAAATTCGCCATAGGTTTGTGCACACAATCCCCGCCCACAAATAAGGGCATGAAGGAAAGCATGCCCCGGGAAGGGGCTGGGTGTTAGGAGATAGAGGGGGGCCTCCAGGAATGGCAAAATTAGCAATTTGACCCGGGGCATGCTTTGTTAGTATTTTATTTCGATTTTCTGAAAATTATAACGTTAACACACGCGTTTCAAATTCGCCATAGGTTTGTGCACACAATCCCCGCCCACAAATAAGGGCATGAAGGAAAGCATGCCCCGGGAAGGGGCTGGGTGTTAGGAGATAGAGGGGGGCCTCCAGGAATGGCAAAATTAGCAATTTGACCCGGGGCATGCTTTGTTAGTATTTTATTTCGATTTTCTGAAAATTATAACGTTAACACACGCGTTTCAAATTCGCCATAGGTTTGTGCACACAATCCCCGCCCACAAATAAGGGCATGAAGGAAAGCATGCCCCGGGAAGGGGCTGGGTGTTAGGAGATAGAGGGGGGCCTCCAGGAATGGCAAAATTAGCAATTTGACCCGGGGCATGCTTTGTTAGTATTTTATTTCGATTTTCTGAAAATTATAACGTTAACACACGCGTTTCAAATTCGCCATAGGTTTGTGCACACAATCCCCGCCCACAAATAAGGGCATGAAGGAAAGCATGCCCCGGGAAGGGGCTGGGTGTTAGGAGATAGAGGGGGGCCTCCAGGAATGGCAAAATTAGCAATTTGACCCGGGGCATGCTTTGTTAGTATTTTATTTCGATTTTCTGAAAATTATAACGTTAACACACGCGTTTCAAATTCGCCATAGGTTTGTGCACACAATCCCCGCCCACAAATAAGGGCATGAAGGAAAGCATGCCCCGGGAAGGGGCTGGGTGTTAGGAGATAGAGGGGGGCCTCCAGGAATGGCAAAATTAGCAATTTGACCCGGGGCATGCTTTGTTAGTATTTTATTTCGATTTTCTGAAAATTATAACGTTAACACACGCGTTTCAAATTCGCCATAGGTTTGTGCACACAATCCCCGCCCACAAATAAGGGCATGAAGGAAAGCATGCCCCGGGAAGGGGCTGGGTGTTAGGAGATAGAGGGGGGCCTCCAGGAATGGCAAAATTAGCAATTTGACCCGGGGCATGCTTTGTTAGTATTTTATTTCGATTTTCTGAAAATTATAACGTTAACACACGCGTTTCAAATTCGCCATAGGTTTGTGCACACAATCCCCGCCCACAAATAAGGGCATGAAGGAAAGCATGCCCCGGGAAGGGGCTGGGTGTTAGGAGATAGAGGGGGGCCTCCAGGAATGGCAAAATTAGCAATTTGACCCGGGGCATGCTTTGTTAGTATTTTATTTCGATTTTCTGAAAATTATAACGTTAACACACGCGTTTCAAATTCGCCATAGGTTTGTGCACACAATCCCCGCCCACAAATAAGGGCATGAAGGAAAGCATGCCCCGGGAAGGGGCTGGGTGTTAGGAGATAGAGGGGGGCCTCCAGGAATGGCAAAATTAGCAATTTGACCCGGGGCATGCTTTGTTAGTATTTTATTTCGATTTTCTGAAAATTATAACGTTAACACACGCGTTTCAAATTCGCCATAGGTTTGTGCACACAATCCCCGCCCACAAATAAGGGCATGAAGGAAAGCATGCCCCGGGAAGGGGCTGGGTGTTAGGAGATAGAGGGGGGCCTCCAGGAATGGCAAAATTAGCAATTTGACCCGGGGCATGCTTTGTTAGTATTTTATTTCGATTTTCTGAAAATTATAACGTTAACACACGCGTTTCAAATTCGCCATAGGTTTGTGCACACAATCCCCGCCCACAAATAAGGGCATGAAGGAAAGCATGCCCCGGGAAGGGGCTGGGTGTTAGGAGATAGAGGGGGGCCTCCAGGAATGGCAAAATTAGCAATTTGACCCGGGGCATGCTTTGTTAGTATTTTATTTCGATTTTCTGAAAATTATAACGTTAACACACGCGTTTCAAATTCGCCATAGGTTTGTGCACACAATCCCCGCCCACAAATAAGGGCATGAAGGAAAGCATGCCCCGGGAAGGGGCTGGGTGTTAGGAGATAGAGGGGGGCCTCCAGGAATGGCAAAATTAGCAATTTGACCCGGGGCATGCTTTGTTAGTATTTTATTTCGATTTTCTGAAAATTATAACGTTAACACACGCGTTTCAAATTCGCCATAGGTTTGTGCACACAATCCCCGCCCACAAATAAGGGCATGAAGGAAAGCATGCCCCGGGAAGGGGCTGGGTGTTAGGAGATAGAGGGGGGCCTCCAGGAATGGCAAAATTAGCAATTTGACCCGGGGCATGCTTTGTTAGTATTTTATTTCGATTTTCTGAAAATTATAACGTTAACACACGCGTTTCAAATTCGCCATAGGTTTGTGCACACAATCCCCGCCCACAAATAAGGGCATGAAGGAAAGCATGCCCCGGGAAGGGGCTGGGTGTTAGGAGATAGAGGGGGGCCTCCAGGAATGGCAAAATTAGCAATTTGACCCGGGGCATGCTTTGTTAGTATTTTATTTCGATTTTCTGAAAATTATAACGTTAACACACGCGTTTCAAATTCGCCATAGGTTTGTGCACACAATCCCCGCCCACAAATAAGGGCATGAAGGAAAGCATGCCCCGGGAAGGGGCTGGGTGTTAGGAGATAGAGGGGGGCCTCCAGGAATGGCAAAATTAGCAATTTGACCCGGGGCATGCTTTGTTAGTATTTTATTTCGATTTTCTGAAAATTATAACGTTAACACACGCGTTTCAAATTCGCCATAGGTTTGTGCACACAATCCCCGCCCACAAATAAGGGCATGAAGGAAAGCATGCCCCGGGAAGGGGCTGGGTGTTAGGAGATAGAGGGGGGCCTCCAGGAATGGCAAAATTAGCAATTTGACCCGGGGCATGCTTTGTTAGTATTTTATTTCGATTTTCTGAAAATTATAACGTTAACACACGCGTTTCAAATTCGCCATAGGTTTGTGCACACAATCCCCGCCCACAAATAAGGGCATGAAGGAAAGCATGCCCCGGGAAGGGGCTGGGTGTTAGGAGATAGAGGGGGGCCTCCAGGAATGGCAAAATTAGCAATTTGACCCGGGGCATGCTTTGTTAGTATTTTATTTCGATTTTCTGAAAATTATAACGTTAACACACGCGTTTCAAATTCGCCATAGGTTTGTGCACACAATCCCCGCCCACAAATAAGGGCATGAAGGAAAGCATGCCCCGGGAAGGGGCTGGGTGTTAGGAGATAGAGGGGGGCCTCCAGGAATGGCAAAATTAGCAATTTGACCCGGGGCATGCTTTGTTAGTATTTTATTTCGATTTTCTGAAAATTATAACGTTAACACACGCGTTTCAAATTCGCCATAGGTTTGTGCACACAATCCCCGCCCACAAATAAGGGCATGAAGGAAAGCATGCCCCGGGAAGGGGCTGGGTGTTAGGAGATAGAGGGGGGCCTCCAGGAATGGCAAAATTAGCAATTTGACCCGGGGCATGCTTTGTTAGTATTTTATTTCGATTTTCTGA